>CM056392.1:29251640-29256640 GCA_029718625.1 Synaphobranchus kaupii | reverse complement strand
ATGTCTCAGCTAGAGACGTGTTTGCTTTATTTGTATTTTCTGTGCTAGCCGCCACCCACTGCTTCCTGCTTCCTGTTTGTCTGCTAAATTATGGTCGTTCATTTTTATGTTTGGGCTTACTCATTGGTAAGGAGTTTGACCACAACTGCAGGCATTTACGTTTTTGTCAATTAGCAGTTGCCTTTTTTACATACAATCAATTTATATAGCTGGATACTTTACTGAAGCCATTCAGGTTAAGTGCCTTACTCAATGGGACAACGGTAGCAGCAGCCGCCCCAGACCAAACTGTCATTTAGGCACATAACAGACACTCTTATCCAGAGCGACTTACACCACTTACGTACTTATATTTCTGGGATATGTCAGGTGATTAGGGAGTACTGGTAAAAACGTTACGCACGACGGCTATTTGCACAGAACTGTGGATGACAGTGACGGCCCTCTGAGATTAGCAATGCTATTTCAGTAGGTCATTTAGAGTGCAGGCGCAGTTTTAGTGGCAGGTCTCATCTGCACTAAGATAAGGGAGTCTATCTCTGGGAGTCTATTGAGGGGAGGATCTACGTATGCACGTATGTACCACCGTATGAATTGTTTATTATACATTATGGGTTTGATTTACTAAGACCTGTAGCATGTGCAAAACCTTTTAGCACATGCAAAACCAATAACATGACCAATGATTGGTCATGGTATTTTGTTTTGCGCCAATCATTGGTGTGTGTTATTAGTTTAACGTTTACGTGTGCTAAAAGGTTTTGCACACGCTGAAGGTCTTAGTACATCAGGCCCTATGTTATTATGGTTCATTGCTCACACACCATGTATTATGGTTCCAGGTTGGTACAAGGTAGCTTACACTTAGTGCTTTATTGATGTTGAGCTTACACTCGCTGCTCTGGGAATGTGGTTAGCCAGGTCCGGCACTGTTGCTCACATTTGCACATATGTTCTTTTTCATTGTAAGTGGCTCTGGATAAGATCACCTGCTAAATGAAAGTGACATAATAGAAAATCTGAGGCTATCAATGAGAGAATCCACAATCTCTTAAGTCCAGCGGGCTCTCCTCCTCCTGCACAGGGTCCCCATTTTTACATTAACTTCATATCAATATCACTGGTGGTGGCGTGCGTCACTTTCATAAAATAACATAAAAATACTGTAAAATCACAAAATGGTACTTAGTGGCGGCTGTACCCATTAAATTTGGACCATTAAATCCGCCGTACTGAGGTCATTGATTTTTTGGGTCCAGAAGGAAGGGCGCCCCCTTCAGGCCCTACCATCAAAGTGCAAACCAATTTGGCTTCAGCCCTTCGGCAAGAGGCATGGCTGCTGGTTAGTGTAGCTGGAAGCTATTTCTGTTCCGGCTAATCCTCCCATTGCACTCTAGTGTATTCTCACAAGCAGAGCACGTAGCCACGGGCTTACGCTGTCTTTTCCTAGAAGATCCCTCCCCCTTTTTTTTTGGCTTATCAACAGCTATGTGTCCTTTTATTATCAGAGATTCTTTCACGTGAGGCACTGACTGCTGCACATGAACTGGAACCATAAGGAAAAACAGCTCAGCAGATTTCCCTTTGAAAGTGCTTGCTCGCAGATGGCGGATGCAGTGCAATAATAAGGAGGCTAATTAGGCAGGGTTGCCTTAGTTATCTGAAGGCCCATTAAGTAGCTAATTTCCTACCAAGCACTTCTGCCTCCCTCACTACCCCCCCCCCCCCCCCCCACCTCGCTTTCCCTACTGGCATCTCTCCGCTCACTCAGTTGGCATAGCTACTGCCACTGCTGCAGTATTCTCCTTCCTTGCTTCCTTCCATCTTTCTGTCCTTCTGTCCTTCGTGACGCCATCTGCTTCTTGATTTCAGTCAGAAAAAGGGCTAATCTGTAGCCGCTCAGGGAAAAAATCAGATCAGTCCTTTATGTTCATACAGTGTCCTTAATGTTCGTACAGAATCATCCATGTTTGTACAGTGTCCTTCATGTTTGTACAGTGTCCTTCATGTTTATTCAGTGTCCTTCATGTTTGTACAGTGTCCTTCATGTTCGTACAGTGTCCTTCATGTTTGTACAGTGTCCTTCATGTTTGTACAGTATCCTTCATGTTTGTACAGTATCCTTCATGTTTGTACAGTATCCTTCATGTTTGTATAGTGTCCTTCATGTTCATACAGTGTCCGTCATGTTCATACAGGGGCTTTCATGTTCATAAATCCATGCTTTAATTTTTTTCAAAACGACAGAATTCTCCTTCATTTACCTCATTTTGATTCAGCGTTGTTTAGTGTGTAATTGTATGGATTTTCAGGACGGAGGTGGGGATGGGGGCGGGGGGGTCGTTGGGCCTTGCAAACATAAGTTTGTGATTCACCTGGGTGTGAGTGTGAACCAGATAGGGCAGAGGAATAATACAGGGGTTATCCCGGCACAGTTAAAACCAACGCAAAAAAAAGAAACCCACATAGACACAATACACCCACAAATTACTGGTGGTACGGTAATTACGTTCACGGGTAATTTAAAAGCTGTTTTCCCCTTTTCTTTATCTGCTTAATTACAGAGAGAAAGAGTGGCCATCCATCTGCTTTAAAAATACAACCAATTGCCTCTGTATATTACTGGTTTCAGGGGAGCTACAAGGCTGCCATTAATTATTATGAAATGACATCATGTCACAAGACGATAGTGAAAGTGCACAGTACGGTTACTGTGCACATTTGTGGTGCACAGTAACCATATCGCAGCCCCAAATTTGTAGGTTATTCAGAAGCGCGTTATCTTGCGTTTTGGTTTTGGTTTAACTGTGTCATCGTAATTCAATGGCGAGGGGTCAAACTTGCTGGACATATGGAATGCCCCTTTTCTTTTTTGCTCATCTATTGTCCCTGATTTTCTAAACCCTACACAGTAAAATGGTGGTGTACATTTAACACGCTAGGGTGTTTATATGAGACCATGGACTCATATAAACACCCTAGGGTGTTAAATGTACACCAGCAGTGTTAGGTTTACACCTGCGTGTTTGCTGTGTAGAATGACTCCTTATCTACGACATCCACCACATTCCCACAGGGCGAACACTCGCACTAGCCTCCTCTGATGCGGGCCGAAGCCGGCCACCGCTTTCTTTCCCGCCTGGACTGTTGTGTTCGTAACACGTTTTGAGGAGAGCACTATTTTGCGTGTTATGAGCACGAGTCACGCTGGTGACTCATTGCCTGTAGATGTCGCTCGAGAGTGGTGAGTGTGAGAGAACGCCCCTGGTCGAGTCCCTCTTGGGTGATTTCCTGACATTTTATTCGCCAGCTAGTGCCCGTCACTCGCCGACACTTGGCCCAGCGAGAGTCAAACCTTCACTGAAGCGGTCAACTCTGCCCTAACACTCGGTGCTCTTAGTATCTTAGTGCCTAGGCCTCTGGGGTGCCCTGGCATACCATTTTATTTGGGTAAATTATGTGACAAAACACACGCTGAATAGGAGGGGTTCTGAACATGTGGAGGTTTGGCAGGCGGACTGCAGGCACCCAGTTGGCCAGAGCGAGTCGCTCTGGAGACAAACCTGCCAACTGAAACCCTCTGAGTGTCGTTACCAGGCTTCGGGAGTAACGGAATACATGGAACAGCGTTACGTAATTAGGATACAAAAAAAAGGTAACTGTATTCCGTTAGTTACAAAAAAAAGACGTAATCAGATTACCGATACATTGAGTAAAAATGGGGGTTGCTAGCAGGATTACAATTTAAAAATACATTTTAAAATAAAGAACGAACGATATACTGCCATGTAAGAATGAGGAAACCGACGTTAGGCTTAGGTGAGTGCCGTGTCTGTTTACAACCCGAGACACCCCTACGGTGGCTCTCTATCTCAGAAAACGCAACTGAGAAGGGGTCCCAGTGAACACAACACCATGCACGTGCGCACACGTTACAACAGTTCACGAGTCTCACAACACCACTCCAGTCTCGAGCCATAGCTAAGCTAATCTTACAGTTGCCAATTCATCATGGCCTGCTTTCAGTGGGTTGAAATTTCGCCATTATTTTGTATCTAAAGCAGAAAAGGGGAACTACATCACACGTAAGTTTTTCTTTAAAAATACACTGAGCAGAGGACACATTTCTGATGCCCTCCCAACCCTGGTCGTTGCATAGTTAAATAGTTACACACAATTGGCCAGGGAACGAGGTATTTGGTGTCTCATCAGTGTTCCCCACCCACAGCCTGCTTGCTAAGGCTGTCCAAGGAGTGTCCTCCTCTGACTCACGCGTGTGAAAGTGCAACTTTGGGACTCCGCGATACGCGAAAGAAGCAGCGGCTCGACGTCGTGCGTTTCGGAGGAGAGCGCTCGGTCGCGGCGCGCTCTCCCCGTTCGACTGCGGACATTGCGGCTGATGAATACGGTTGGGCGTTGGAAGAAAAAAGGGGGGAAATAATGATGAAATCGGCTTTGATTCTTAATGAATGTGTGCACAGCGCCAGCCAGCCCACGCGGAGCCTTCCGTTTTCTGATGGTCTGACTAGAACTGTAATTCAGTGGGAGGAGGTGATAAGTTGTTGGCAGAACTCTCTCTCCGTTTTCTCCATGTGCGCCTGTATATTTCTGCTCGGTTAGATGCACCCAGTGGCCTGTTGTCCCACTGTACATAATCTGTAACATGCGCGTATGATATACAATCATTTTGTGAGACGCACGTATGTGCAACATATTCTGTGTTATTGTGAATATATGCGAACGGTGCATATTTCAATGTTTCCAAAATGGTTTCTTTCTTCTGGTAACTTGTGGCGCCCTCCCACAGGATCTAACTGCTAAGACTAAGTCACCTTGCACCAGTCACATCACAGCCAGGCTGGAGGGGGCCTGAGCTTTGGGCTACCCTGTTCCCAGGGATGAGTAATGAAGTTGAACACTTGCTTTACAGCGTGTTAAATTTTTATATGTTTCATCTAGAATGTTCCTTCAATTGAAGTTTCAAGCAAATTGAGTTGGAG
>CM056392.1:29126709-29251140 GCA_029718625.1 Synaphobranchus kaupii | reverse complement strand
TGCATGTGTTTGTGTGTGATATGTGTGATTATGTGTGTGTGTGTGTGTGTGTTTGTGTGTGTGTGTGTGTGTGTGTGTGTGTGTGTGTGTGTGTGTGTGTGTGTGTGTGTGTGTGTGTGTGTGTGTGTGTGTGTGTGTGTGTGTGTGTGTGTGTGATGATGTGAACAAATGTTTTTAGGATTCCCAAAGTGTAACCTATTAAATTAATCCAACCACCGGTCCATAACTCAAACCATTATATGAAGGACGTTTGAGCTGATCCAGTCAGATCAAGGGTATAGAATCTGTACTAATGATACAGGTAGGATTTAGCATTTCCTCTGTGTGATGCCATTTTGTCCTGTTTCCTTCTCGTAGCCCCACCCTTCCCGTATTTTCATTTGACAGTAATGTGTTTATCTTGAAGATTAGTCAAGGAATGGATGTGAGTAGAATTAGCCATTTCCTATTTTTCCCCACCCTGCTGTTCAATGAGGCCGGATGAAGAGGGTGGGGGTGTCGCGGAATGACGCGGCCATTTTTACTGAGGTGCTCCCACACCTAGAGCAGGGAGACGACCCACATCACCCACTGCCTTTCAGATACAATCTGTGCATTGTGCCCACAGCCTAAGCCTGCAGTGTAGCTGGTTATGCTGGGAAGCCAGCGCTGGGAGGCACATAATATAATGGGTGGATGTTCTTCTTCTTTTTTTTAAATGCAAATATGTAAACTGGCTGTTCTCTCTTTGTAGTCGTAGAGAATAACCGAAAGATAGTCACTATTTAACAAAGATACCCCTTTCCGTGAAAATGTCACAAAGCCTTTGAAGTGGCCACCGCCAACACATTTCAGCACAACTTGCCTCTATCAGGGTGTCTCTTAACAATATTTTTGGTCGCCCCTTGCTGACGCAATGAGGTGTAACGTCGGCAGTTCCCGTGACCACACGCTGATTCTCAGCGGTGCAAGAGACGGGATTCGGACCTCCCCATCGAGCCGTTTCTCTCACCATACGTTTAGTGGCTGCTCCAGCGTGGAACAGGGAGGTGGTGAGATGTCCTTTCTTTCTCTTCAGACAGGCGTGGGCACTGTCAGGCTACACAATAATTCAAGCCTGCCCTTTCAGCGAAGGCGTCCTGGAACATATTGAACTTAAGGTATATTCACATGAAATGTACCATCAAAATATTGCAACAGTTTGCAATATATGGACAAAAATATAAATTATTTCCATTTTCAGTACATATATTTTTTTAAAGTGCTATTGTGAAGTATATTTACCGTTGTGTCCACATATTTACAATATACTTGAATATTATATATATATATATATATATAGTAAATGCTGTATATAATATAATATAATATATATAATATACTTCTGTAAGGGTGAAGCTGAAAAGGGGGGTTGGGGGCGGGGAGGGGTGGTGGAACAGCAGGGACAATTTGCAATTTCCACTTTTTCGCAAACTCGAAACGGGGAAAAAAGTGGGTGGAAAAATACTTGTCACAAGTATTTGAAAAGAACTGAAAAGAATCTGCCAAAATCAGGACCTGCAAATGCATCTATTCTCAGCTTTCATACCAGGTTCTTTTTTTATTGTTCTATACATTTCTTTTTGAAATGAAATGTGTACTATGAGTATTGTTTGTCTGTGCTTTTTTTTTGTTATTGCAAATCACTTTGAATCTCTGGCCTGAATAGCACTCTACAAATTGTTTATTATTTTTATCATTTCTATTTATCTTTGAGAGCTTTTATTGGTCATTGTCTAAATATTTGCATGGCTTTTTAGCTTGGTACTGTAATGATGGCGGAATTATTTCTGGGCATGTGCGCACATTATTTTCAGCCAATAGATCCAGTATCTGCTGAACAATGCAGAATTTCTCATGTCTCAGCTAGAGACGTGTTTGCTTTATTTGTATTTTCTGTGCTAGCCGCCACCCACTGCTTCCTGCTTCCTGTTTGTCTGCTAAATTATGGTCGTTCATTTTTATGTTTGGGCTTACTCATTGGTAAGGAGTTTTGACCACAACTGCAGGCATTTACGTTTTTTGTCAATTTAGCAGTTGCCTTTTTTACATACAATCAATTTATATAGCTGGATACTTTACTGAAGCCATTCAGGTTAAGTGCCTTACTCAATGGGACAACGGGTAGCAGCAGCCGCCCCAGACCAAACTGTCATTTAGGCACATAACAGACACTCTTATCCAGAGCGACTTACACCACTTACGTACTTATATTTCTGGGATATGTCAGGTGATTAGGGGAGTACTGGGTAAAACGTTACGCACGACGGGCTATTTTGCACAGAACTGTGGATGACAGTGACGGCCCTCTGAGATTAGCAATGCTATTTCAGTAGGTCATTTAGAGTGCAGGCGCAGTTTTTAGTGGCAGTCTCATCTGCACTAAGATAAGGGAGTCTATCTCTGGGAGTCTATTGAGGGAGGATCTACGTATGCACGTATGTACCACCGTATGAATGGTTTATTTAACATTATGGGTTTGATTTACTAAGACCTGTAGCATGTGCAAAACCTTTTAGCACACGCAAAAACCAATAACATGACCAATGATTGGTCATGGTATTTTGTTTTGCGCCAATCATTGGTTTGTGTTATTAGTTTAACGTTTACGTGTGCTAAAAGGTTTTGCACACGCTGAAGGTCTTAGTACATCAGGCCCTATGTTATTATGGTTCATTGCTCACACACCATGTATTATGGTTCCAGGTTGGTACAAGGTAGCTTACACTTAGTGCTTTATTGATGTTGAGCTTACACTCGCTGCTCTGGGAATGTGGTTAGCCCAGGTCCGGCACTGTTGCTCACATTTGCACATATGTTCTTTTTCATTGTAAGTGGCTCTGGATAAGATCACCTGCTAAATGAAAGTGACATAATAGAAAATCTGAGGCTATCAATGAGAGAATCCACAATCTCTTAAGTCCAGCGGGCTCTCCTCCTCCTGCACAGGGGTCCCCATTTTTACATTAACTTCATATCAATATCACTGGTGGTGGCGTGCGTCACTTTCATAAAATAACATAAAAATACTGTAAAATCACAAAATGGTACTTAGTGGCGGCTGTACCCATTAAATTTGGACCAGTAAATCCGCCGTACTGAGGTCATTGATTTTTTGGGTCCAGAAGGAAGGGCACCCCCTTCAGGCCCTACCATCAAAGTGCAAACCAATTTGGCTTCAGCCCTTCGGCAAGAGGCATGGCTGCTGGTTAGTGTAGCTGGAAGCTATTTCTGTTCCGGCTAATCCTCCCATTGCACTCTAGTGTATTCTCACAAGCAGAGCACGTAGCCACGGGCTTACGCTGTCTTTTCCCTAGAAGATCCCTCCCCCTTTTTTTTTGGCTTATCAACAGCTATGTGTCCTTTTATTATCAGAGATTCTTTCACGTGAGGCACTGACTGCTGCACATGAACTGGAACCATAAGGAAAAACAGCTCAGCAGATTTCCCTTTGAAAGTGCTTGCTCGCAGAGTGGCGGATTGCAGTGCAATAATAAGGAGGCTAATTAGGCAGGGTTGCCTTAGTTATCTGAAGGGCCCATTAAGTAGCTAATTTCCTACCAAGCACTTCTGCCTCCCTCACTACCCCCCCCCCCCCCCCCCCCCCCCCCCACCTCGCTTTCCCTACTGGCATCTCTCCGCTCACTCAGTTGGCATAGCTACTGCCACTGCTGCAGTATTCCTCCTTCCTTGCTTCCTTCCATCTTTCTGTCCTTCTGTCCTTCGTGACGCCATCTGCTTCTTGATTTCAGTCAGAAAAAGGGCTAATCTGTAGCCGCTCAGATCAGTCCTTTATGTTCATACAGTGTCCTTAATGTTCGTACAGAATCATCCATGTTTGTACAGTGTCCTTCATGTTTGTACAGTGTCCTTCATGTTTATTCAGTGTCCCTTCATGTTTGTACAGTGTCCTTCATGTTCGTACAGTGTCCTTCATGTTTGTACAGTGTCCTTCATGTTTGTACAGTATCCTTCATGTTTGTACAGTATCCTTCATGTTTGTATAGTGTCCCTTCATGTTCATACAGTGTCCGTCATGTTCATACAGGGGCTTTCATGTTCATAAATCCATGCTTTAATTTTTTCAAAACGACAGAATTCTCCTTCATTTACCTCATTTTGATTCAGCGTTGTTTAGTGTGTAATTGTATGGATTTTCAGGACGGAGGTGGGGGATGGGGGCGGGGGGGGGTCGTTGGGCCTTGCAAACATAAGTTTGTGATTCACCTGGGGTGTGAGTGTTGAACCAGATAGGGCAGAGGAATAATACAGGGGTTATCCCGGCACAGTTTAAAACCAACGCAAAAAAAAGAAACCCGCATAGACACAATACACCCACAAATTACTGGTGGTACGGGTAATTACGTTCACGGGGTAATTTAAAAGCTGTTTTCCCCCTTTTCTTTATCTGCTTAATTACAGAGAGAAAGAGTGGCCATCCATCTGCTTTAAAAATACAACCAATTGCCTCTGTATATTACTGGTTTCAGGGGAGCTACAAGGCTGCCATTAATTATTATGAAATGACATCATGTCACAAGACGATAGTGAAAGTGCACAGTACGGTTACTTCTGCACATTTGTGGTGCACAGTAACCATATCGCAGCCCCAAATTTGTAGGTTATTCAGAAGCGCGTTATCTTGCGTTTTGGTTTTGGGTTTAAACTGTGTCATCGTAATTCAATGGCAAGGGGTCAAACTTGCTGGACATATGGAATGCCCCTTTTCTTTTTTTGCTCATCTATTGTCCCTGATTTTTCTAAACCCTACACAGTAAAATGGTGGTGTACATTTAACACGCTAGGGTGTTTTATATGAGGACCATGGACTCATATAAAACACCCTAGGGGTGTTAAATGTACACCAGCAGTGGTTAGGTTTTACACCTGCGTGTTTGCTGTGTAGAATGACTCCTTATCTACGACATCCACCACATTCCCACAGGGGCGAACACTCGCACTAGCCTCCTCTGATGCGGGGCCGAAGCCGGCCACCGCTTTCTTTCCCGCCTGGACTGTTGTGTTCGTAACACGTTTTGAGGAGAGCACTATTTTGCGTGTTATGAGCACGAGTCACGCTGGTGACTCATTGCCTGTAGATGTCGCTCGAGAGTGGTGAGTGTGAGGAGAACGCCCCTGGTCGAGTCCCTCTTGGGTGATTTCCTGACATTTTATTCGCCAGCTAGTGCCCGTCACTCGCCGACACTTGGCCCAGCGAGAGTCAAACCTTCACTGAAGCGGTCCAACTCTGCCCTAACACTCGGTGCTCTTAGTATCTTAGTGCCTAGGCCCTCTGGGGGTGCCCTGGCATACCATTTTATTTGGGTAAATTATGTGACAAAACACACGCTGAATAGGAGGGGTTCTGAAACATGTGGAGGTTTGGCAGGCGGACTGCAGGCACCCAGTTGGCCAGAGCGAGTCGCTCTGGAGACAAACCTGCCAACTGAAACCCTCTGAGTGTCGTTACCAGGCTTCGGGGAGTAACGGAATACATGGAACAGCGTTACGTAATTAGGATACAAAAAAAAGGTAACTGTATTCCGTTAGTTTACAAAAAAAAGACGTAATCAGATTACCGATACATTGAGTAAAAATGGGGGTTGCTAGCAGGATTACAATTTAAAAATACATTTTTAAAATAAAGAACGAACGATTATACTGCCATTGTAAGAATGAGGAAACCGACGTTAGGCTTAGGTGAGTGCCGTGTCCTGTTTACAACCCGAGACACCCCTACGGTGGCTCTCTATCTCAGAAAACGCAACTGAGAAGGGGTCCCAGTGAACACAACACCATGCACGTGCGCACACGTTACAACAGTTCACGAGTCTCACAACACCACCTCCAGTCTCGAGCCATAGCTAAGCTAATCTTACAGTTGCCAATTCATCATGGCCTGCTTTCAGTGGGTTGAAATTTCGCCATTATTTTGTTATCTAAAGCAGAAAAGGGGAACTACATCACACGTAAGTTTTTCTTTAAAAATACACTGAGCAGAGGACACATTTCTGATGCCCTCCCAACCCTGGTCGTTGCATAGTTAAATAGTTACACACAATTGGCCAGGGAACGAGGTATTTTGGTGTCTCATCAGTGTTCCCCACCCACAGCCTGCTTGCTAAGGCTGTCCAAGGAGTGTCCTCCTCTGACTCACGGCGTGTGAAAGTGCAACTTTGGGAACTCCGCGATACGCGAAAGAAGCAGGGCTCTCGACGTCGTGCGTTTCGGAGGAGAGCGCTCGGTCCGCGCGCGCTTCCTCCCCGTTCGACTGCGGACATTGCGGCTGATGAATACGGTTGGGCGTTGGAAGAAAAAAGGGGGGGAAATAATGATGAAATCGGCTTTGATTCTTAATGAATGTGTGCACAGCGCCAGCCAGCCCACGCGGAGCCTTTCCGTTTTCTGATGGTCTGACTAGAACTGTAATTCAGTGGGAGGAGGTGATAAGTTGTTGGCAGAACTCTCTCTCCGTTTTCTCCATGTGCGCCTGTATATTTCTGCTCGGTTAGATGCACCCAGTGGCCTGTTGTCCCACTGTACATAATCTGTAACATGCGCGTATGATATACAATCATTTTGTGAGACGCACGTATGTGCAACATACTAGGGATAGCTGCTACATTATGCAAAGGATGTGCCTTGCCTTGTCTGTTCTGTAATGATGATGTCTCTGTACGCACTTACTGTACTGTTACTTACTGTCGCTTTGGATAAAAGCGTCTGCTAAATAAATGTAATGTAATGTAAATGTAATGTAACATATTCTGTGTTATTGTGAATATATGCGAACGGTGCATATTTTCAATGTTTCCAAAATGGTTTCTTTCTTCTGGTAACTTGTGGCGCCCCTCCCACAGGATCTAACTGCTAAGACTAAGTCACCTTGCACCAGTCACATCACAGCCAGGCTGGAGGGGGCCTGAGCTTTGGGGCTACCCTGTTCCCAGGGATGAGTAATGAAGTTGAACACTTTGCTTTACAGCGTGTTAAATTTTTATATGTTTCATCTAGAATGTTCCTTCAATTGAAGTTTCAAGCGAATTGAGTTGGAGAGAAATTTGCAGCCATTGTACCCAGGCCCCTTTACGCTGTAACTGTACCTTTACTAGCTAGAGCTTTTGATACGAGCAGGCTACAGTCATAAAAAGAACCTTTTTAAACATGGACCTTTTTTTCTCTCCACTGTGTCTGGAATCCCACTCCTCCATTCCTCCGCCTTTCCATTTGCCTTTTTCTTTTGTCCACTATGTGTTTCATCATGTTTTCAGATCACCATCTGATTTTCGTGGCATGCGATGTCCTGCATGTTTTTCTTTCAGTCCATTCACTGCCAAGTTGAAGCTTCCTGTTCAGCTTATTTTTTAGGAATAAATAGGTATAGCTTGTACTCCTTCTCTGTCTCTCTCTCTCTCTTACTCTTTCCCCCTCCCTCTCTCCGCTATCTCTCCCCTCCCCTCTCTTTCTCCTTTCCTCTTCATCACTTGTTCCATATCTCTCCTCTCTTCCCCACATTTCTCAGTTCAATGAATTTTAAATCAGTCCTCACTCATTCTGTCACCCTCCTCTCTTTCAGGCTTGCTCCTCCTCTCTTTCATTCTCTTTCTGTTCCTCTTTTTCTTGCACACATACCTTCACTCGTACTCTCTCTCTCTCTCTCTCTCTCCTCTCTCCTCTCTCTCTCTCTCTCTCTCTCTCTCCTCTTCTCTCTTCATCTCTCTCCTCTCTCTCTCTCTCTCTCTCCTCTTCTCTCCTCTCTCTCTCTCTCTCTCTCTCTCTCTCTCTCTCCTCCTCTCGTCTCTCTCTCTCTCTCTCTCTCCTCTCTCTCCTCTCTCTCTCTCTCCTCTCCTCTCTCTCACTTCATTCCCATTTACTTTATGTAAGAAGCAAAGGGCCCCTAAGGCGAGGAGCGCTGCATATTTGGTATTATGTTCTTTTGGCTTCACTGGGGATTTAAGGAAAGAAGATTTTTTTAAAACGGCCTTGCGGATCGATTTAATTGCCTGGTGGTGCGCCGACCTGAGGTCGGAAGGGCGGTGCGGGGAGCTGATTGTCATCCACTCAGAACGTAGACCGTATACGACGTGTTGTGTGACGTCTCAAAATCCGCAAGTTGTTTCCTGAGGTCCACAGGCCTAATGGAGTCCTCTAGGCCCCATCCTGCCTAGGGTTTACTGGGCGGGGCTGATATGGGGTGTTAGGCGTGTGCCGGGGTCCCACAGGGCCTTGAGTTTAGCAGAGGGAGTGATTATTTAGCATGCCTTTAGCACGGTTACCACGGCCCTTATTAAAGAGCTCATGCAATCACTTTTTTCCCCTTCCATTTAAAACGTTCATTAAGCCACAAGTTCTGTCTCAAAGCCAATGGGAATGGAGCCAAGAGGCCTCACTGCAGGCCTATCTTCTTTTGTGATATTGTTGGTTATTTTTACCCCCCTTCTTCCCTTCGAATGTATGCCACCGATGGCGAACGGCTGAAGGTGAAATGGGGAAAACCCGTGACTCAGTCATTTTATTATTTCTTTTAGCTCTTCGCGAAATTAGCAGCAGATGAACTGGGGACACATTAGCGGAGGCCTTGGCATTAATTAACATTCTGTATAAAAAAAAGAGGCTGAGAAAGAGGGAGTGAGAGAGGAGAGCGGAATAGGGCAAGCTTACATGGAGTTCTGCTCTCAGCGCGACGATTTCATTTGGCTGAAAGCGCGGGGGCCCACGAGGGTTCGGGGGTCCCGGCTACCGCGCAAAACAAGATCCAAATGCGCGCAGGGCAGGGCGAAAAATCCATCAAGTGCACTGTCAGTCGGTGCAATCTCTAAAATATTAGCAGGGGGGTTTGATGAACATAGCCTATCGCCTGAAGCATTTTGGCAGGGGGGGGGGGGGGGGGGGCAAAAGACGATAAAATAGGAAATTGCATATTATGAAGATGTTTCAAATCAAGTCTTTTTGCTTTGTTTGTCTTCATTCTTTTCTCTTCCTTTATTGCTAATGTTTACGTCGAAATTGTTGTAAAAGTCTAATTTAAATATGATGTGAAAGTTAATCAGTGCCGTTCGTTCCCCGAGCGTTTGATCCAAATAGTCACTGGCAGGGCTGCAGGACTTCATTATACTTGTCTTCATGGACGTCATAAAAATGACATTGCCTCTCGTGTGCACTAACCCAGGCATTTGTCAGACGAGTTTCTTGCTTCGATGGCTTTCTTACTTTTTTAGCCCCTCTTTTGCGTATCCCTCTTGCTGACACCCCACATCAGCCTGATAGTGAGCTCGACCTGGCAGTAACGGAAATAACCATAAAAAACGCTGAAAGATTTTATACTTGGTGTGCTTGCTGCTTCAGACACTTGTAAAAATTGGTCATAGTAGGTTACAGACTGACCGCTGCTACATAAACCACTGTAGTCGAAAGGACCTACTAAAATAGCACTGCGAACAGCTGATTGAACAATGTAGCTGTGAAGGGACTTTTAAATACAAGATTTTCCCCCCCTGCTTCTCCATTTCCTATGTACTATATTGACCAATATGCAGAGCAAAATTCTCCTTTGATATGGTGTGAAAGGATGTGCACTGTGTGAGTCAGTCTCCGCAGAGTGACATCACTATGCCCTGTCTACAATACTGCTTCAGCTTAAGCAGTGAAATGGACCCTGAGATTGTAACTCCCCAGCAAAACACCATTTTATGGTTAGTCTGGCGTATGAAGGATCCCTCTTTTTTTGATTGCAAAGTCTATTTGAAGTAATAGGAACCAGCAAGTGACAGATGGATTTTAGATGAATTGATAACTTGGGATGTAGGTGGGGGTGCAGAGAGGAGGGTCAGAGTTGGAGGTAGGGGGGTGGAGTTGGGAGTGGGGGGGAAGAATTGGAGGCGGGCGGTATGCGCAAGACGCCTGGGGCCACATGTATAAAACTCTGAGTAAAAGAACCGCTCAGGGAGAAAAGTCGGAAATCTGCTTTCGCAAAGTTTTGCATTTTCTCCCTCTGCCTTTCTACCACGGTGTCGCCATGTCAGACTGTCTCCACACATTGCGTACACATGGCGTCCCAGCGGTGTGTGCAGAGGTACACAGGTTTTCTTATGTTATATACATCTGAATTTTTTGCTTTTTTTTTTGGGCATTTTTCTGCTCAGCACTGTTTATACATGTGGCCCCAGGTCTACCTCCAGAGGAACCGAATTAGAACAGGGGCTGAACCCGTGTAAGTAACTGATTACAATAGCACTTTTGAGTTTGCCCAACTTTCAAGGTTCATGGGTTCCGTGGATTACAAATGCTATGCCCCGGTGACAAGGCCTTCTATGTTGACACAGCAACCAAATATAAGTTGTATAAACTCATTATTGTGCTATCCAGCTAACAGATTATAGGTCCAGTAAAATATTTGTAGTTTTGTGAACTATATTTTATTACTCCATTCAAATTACAAACCCAAAATGACCAAGTTCATGTAACTAAGAATTTTACACTAAATAAAGGTGTTTTGTGGGATAAAAATAAACAAGGCCTTCCATCCATCCATCCATTCGTTTTGCCACTTGGTCCTGTAGCCTATGCCAGCGTACATTGGGGTGAACCAGCCAGGATTTGAACATGGTACCTTCTGCTGTGAGGCTATTCACTGCACCACTCTATTTAGCTATAGCTATCTGGCAATCTGTCTGTTTGGGCGTGGTCTCCGTTTGTATCTATTAGTCATGCTGTCTGTTTGGGCACACTGGTAAAGGCTAAGAAAACAGAAGTGTTTCATTGTGCACCCGTGTCTGTTTTTTCTTTTACTTTGTAGTCGTTGTTTTGCGTTAATATCTGCGGTAGTTGTTTGTATGACGGACAGCCCCACCTGCTGTCATTTCGTGTGTCCGCTGCGGTCTGCCCCACAGGCCCTTGCTTCTTCACCAGGTTCCAGTACGCCGTCACCAAGACACCAGTCTTATAGCATTTTCTCTTTTTTTGCTTGTCTGTTCTCTGTATTTGGGAGTTGTCAGTTATCTTTACGTCTGTATGTCTGTGCACGTGGTGTTTAGAACCCAGCTTATTTGCCTGTAATCCAAGTCAGGACAATGCAGGAACTCACCAATACAACAAACACTTTACTAGAAAATGTTAAACGTCAATTGTATGTCACGCCGGCCAGCGAGAAGATCACTGAGACAGCACATGTTTGCGGTACAGCAACCTTCAACACACTGGACGTCTAATTCAGGCTTAAATACCCTTGGATGCCTTGACTTTATGCACGACTTCATATGATATCTCTTGTTCCACAATGACATATGCTTTTGTTCATTAGTAATGCCCAATACCTTATGGCACTCTAGATGTCCGGTCAGGGTGGGCAGAGGCCTGCCCAATCTTGGCCTTTTGCCCCTCCTGCCATACAATTTACAACCCAGGTCCCCAATAATCAGCCCCTCACCTGCTATACTAAATCATTGACTAATATACACAGATGCTTGACTACTCTTAAGGGACAAAAACTCAGAACCCATCAACGGGTAAAACAATAGATTGGACATGGCTGATACTCATGTAACTGATTGTCATTCGGGACAAAAGATATAGAAACAGTGTCATTTTTTAGGACTGCTGCAGGCAGCTATTAAGTGTGCCCGTTGTTTGCTCTCTGTACATTATTTATTCATTTGTTAGGGACAAGTGCATTCAAAGTGATAAAATGCCAAGCAGTACCCAATGCCTGGTGCATGTGTTTATAGCCGGAGATAAATCCCCACTCCCCTGCCTTGATAGTTCATCTACTCAGTGTCACTCCTGTTTTAAAAGAGTCTTTTGTCCCCGTAAATGCTTCTCTGCTGTTACTGTGTGAAGTTATTCAAAATTGTATCTCATTCCAGGACTGACATGCAATGACAGGTCCTTATAAACTATATACTGTATATACAGTATATTTACAGACGGGTGACAGACGTGGTTCTGTTATGCGTGGGGGGGGAATTTTCCTGGCATGGTTTGGGTCCACCTGTTATTCTGAGTGATCACCTTTATCCTACGATGAAACATTTCTAATCCTGATGGGAGTGGTCTCTTCCAGGTCACTAAATGGTTTGATGAGTATGAAAATGATGTGAATCATATGCTATGGATGTCAGGTTTTAGGTTAGAAAATAGAGGAACCAAACGCGACAGATAAGGATTCAGAAAGCGTATCTAAAAGACACGCCACAGAAGCGGAATTAAACCGCATCAGGGAAGAAAAGGAAACTGATAAGCAGGAGCAAAACTTCCCCAGCTCAAGGCTAACACAAAACAACCTCAAAAGTAGGCGAGAATTCGCTAAAACAGCGAGAAACAAACAAAAAGAAAGAACCTCACGCACTAATTGATCTGCGTATATCAGAGGTTGAGAAAACTGAAAGAAACGAACAAAATAGCAAGCCTGTAGCTACAGCTCAGTCGGCTAAGGAGCTGCACAAAGAATAAACAGGCTGCAGGCAAAAAGAAAAGAATAGAGAGCGATAGGACAGAAAACCAGAAATTCTAATCCTATATTTTTATACAATAGCTGTGTCTCTGTATAACATAAAACAGAGATACAGAAGCTAAGACTATTACCTATACCTAATTCCGGCTTTCTAGTAACAACTCCACAACAATCTAGAAGCACCGGAAAGCGGAAGTGAAGCTCTATTTATAGCCGACGGAAAACCAAACACAGGTGTAGAAGATAATGACCCGGAGAGATCCAAACACCGGAACGGAGGAAGAAAAAATCCGATAGAGCCTCAGACGACGCCAAACGGAAAACCATGGTAGAAACAAAAGGAGACAACCACTAACCATGACAGTGGACTTCGCAGTCACCAGATCTCAACCCAATTGAACACCTATGGGAGATTTTTGGACCATTGTGGAGAGCGCTCTCCACCACTATCATCAAAACATCAAATGAGGGTATGACATCCCTCCAGTAGAGTTCCAGAGATTAGAATCTGTATGCTGTATGCACCATAATCTGTAAAATTCATAGTGTTCGTACAATCAGCTGACCTGTCAGTCGTTTGTGAACTAGCCTGGCAATATATTAAGTGTCACTCCTCTATTCTGTCAACAAGTATCAAGTGTTCAAGGTGTGATGGTTACAAAATGTTGGAAAAACGACTCTGCTTAACACACTGTGACAATGAAGCAAAATAAAACGTCTGTGTAGATGCAGGACAGGTGTATGCAAAGCAGAGGTTACCACACAGCTGTGATGCATCCATTAATTAAGCAAATAACATCCCAGCCTGCTGCCAGACTGCCTTTAAATATGACCAGAATGGCCACGAGAAAAGACCTCCGTGCCGTTGGAAAACGGAGTGATTGCTTGACATGCTTGCTTGACAGGGGCTTCCGCGACCAAGAAAGCTTATCCTTGCCGAGGCTTCACAGGCGACGGTATCTTAGGTAGGATTTTCCTTTTTTGGGACATTCTGGATATCCTGAGACTGTTTTCCATTACCATCAAATACATGTGAGCTGATTTAGGAGAAATCCCCCCACTTCACTACAAAGCACTTTCAGATCATGAGAGCCGCTGAAAAAATGAAGTCTATTATTGTTTTTGTTGTTGTTGTTGTTGTTGTTAAGTGTCCCTGAGTATATCTACCCCCCCCCCCCCCCATGAAGGACCAGGGTAGTGGCAGTGGGGGATCGGAGCAGGTTACTGGAGCCATCCATCAGGGGGACAGGGAAGCAGCAGGGAGCCGTGCATGATTAACCCTGCGGTGATTGGTCCACGGGGGATGGGAGGCACTAAAAGGATTAGTGAGCGGGCCGTCAGATGTATTGAAAGGCATCAGGAGCCGGTCTGACCCACAGGGGCTGTATGGTGAGTTACATAAGCGTGGCTCCGTAAGTAACGTAGCGCATGTCAACGACGCTCACTTTAATATCAGACGAGAGTAACAGGCAGGGGGATCAGATGGGGGGTCGGAGGGTTACGCTGAGGTTAAAACGGCCCGCCCTGGACACACAGACAGAGTTCCTCCATCTACTGCCAGGGCAACAGAAACAGCATTGCGTAGGCCCACTGATGCACCGTTTCCCTCTCGTATGACGTCGGGGATGGTGTGTGTTGAAGCAAACTGTTGGTATGTACATGTTTAGCCAAATTGCTGTGCCACTTTTAGAAATGTTTCATCAGTATCATGACTTTTCACCCGTTGGTACTTTGTACATCTTAAAGCACAACTGAACTTTGGTAGAACTTTGGGTTGTGTAGTTACCTGGCCATGATATCAAGTCAAGTCAACTTTATTTATAAAGCACATTTAAAAACAACAGAGTTGACCAAAGTGCTGAACAAAGTCTTAAAAATTATTGCATTAAAATACAGTAAAGAAATACAGAGGTAGGGGGGTGGAGTTGGCAGTGGGGGAAAGAATTGGAGGCGGGCGGTACGCGCAAGACTCATGATATGAATCCAAATGGTGGCAAAAATATGTTTGTTAGTTGCTCTGTGCTCCCCTGAGGTGATAATCCAGGATAGGGTATTTGTTGCTCTCCATTCACTTCTATAGGGCAGCTAAAACGGTCTCAAAATGACACTTCTAGCATGTATACAAACGCAAACGAAGCAAATTCTGTCAATACAAACAATAACTCCCCTGGGTGATATTAGTGCTCTGTGGGGCCACAGTCAACACTGGCACAGTCCACAGACCAGATACCAGACCATGGGGGCCCATTCGTGCACTAGAACAGGATGAGCCACCCATCAACCTCTGAGAACAACCCTCACTTTCCTCTTTTTTTATTCCTTGGAACTCATGACAAATTCAATTTGAATTGGTGTGTAACAGTAATTGGAGTGTGTCATTCTAACACTGGCACATGGGTGCATTTCTGGCTCTTGCACGGAAGCCTGTGAGGTCCCAACCCGGGACAGAGACCGCAAGCCTTGACACGCCCGTGTCTCAAACTGCCGCGTGGACTCCACGAGAACGCCAGAGAGAGGAACGCTATAGCAACGCTGAGAAGATTTTCTTTCCTTTTTATTATAAAAGAAAAGATCATGTCTTGGATTCAGACGACATCTGTCTTTAATTTTGACTTAACAAAATCTATGCTAATAAATGCAAGTGCGACTTTCCAATCATCATTTGTCCTTCACATTGACTTATAATAGAGCACTCTTTTTTCTTCTGCACATAGGAAGTTTGTCTCATGCATTTTTGATGATTGCTGAACGCCAAACTACGTGAAGGAAGAGAAATGAGCTGCTGAATGTAATCACAAGTCAAAGACCCCGCACAATCACTTTTGATTCTTGAATTTAAAGTGTTCATTAAGCCCAGAGATAAAGATGTATACTTACTTTCAACTTAATAAACGGGAAAGAAATAATAACATTTCATGGTGAGCATGTCACTTCCAAACATGGGCATGAGGTCTGACATGACGTGTCAGTTCTGTGTGGATATTCACAACCGGTCTACTTCTGATTGGCAGCCCACTAAACGGTTACACTGCTGATTGGTTAAAATGTAAAATGCCAAATTAGTTATGCACGTAACATGGTTTCCAATCACCAATACTAAATCGTCCTGTAGTGAACAGCATAGCTTTGTGCCTTCCAGCTAAAAAAATAATAAATTAATAAATCTGAACTGAAGAAATAGGATTAATATCATCGTATTTTTCTTTAGTTGTTTGTGTATAATATGATTATTTTAAAGAATGCTTTTCATTGTGCGGGGGGTTAAAGACATGATATGTTGATTGAATCCAGGTGCTCCTGTCTGGCTGTAGGTGGCCAGCCCTAATACTGGAACATCCCCTTCCCTGAGGATGCATTTCTGCCTGAGCGTTTAATAGTCTGATGAAAGGATAATTGCTTAATTACTGCCTCAGAAGGGCACTGGCTTCAGAATCTCTAATTTGATGTGTTGTAACATATGTGTGTCGCATTACCTTAATGAATGAGAATGACACCTTCAAAAAATGAGTTTGCCTACAGCCTATGGACCAAGTCTTACAGAAATTGAACATACTGCAAATCTACTGAAATTAAGTATATTGTCAAGATACTGCAGCCGTTCATAATATATGGACAAATCTGCAATTGATTAGCTCTTTCAGATATCACAATATTTGTTAGTTATGTTAGTGATTCTTACACAGTAGATTGGGACCCCCATGTCGTTGTGAAATGACACATGGGGGAGGGAAATACTATATGAAAATTAATATTTACATTCACACTTATTTACAACACTACCTGTTACAGTACATCCAGTACATTAGTTATTGGTTAAATGCTTTATACAGTGCAGTCCAAAAGTATTTGGACAGTGATACATTTTTTTGTTCTTTTGGCTCTGTACTCCAGCACATTGGATTTGAAGTAGAACAGTGACTATGAGGTTAAAGTGCAGACTTTCAGCTTTAATTTGAGGGTGTTTACATCCATATCAGGTGAACCATGGAGTAATTGTAGCCCTTTTTATACATAGACCCCCCCCCCCATTTTAGGGGACCAAAAGTAATTGGACAAATTAACTTAAACTTAAATAAAGTCACCATATTTAATATTTGGTCGCATATCCTTTGCATGCCATGACTGATGTCTGTGACCCAACACCATCAAAAGACTCTTGATATCTTATTTTCAGGTACTCTTTTTGAATGGATCTCTATGGGAATTGGGGGGGGGGGGGGGGGGGGGTCTAGATGAAGCTTTAAATTATGCGAAAAGGGCAACAATTGCTACACGGTTTATCTGATATAGATGTGAACACCCTCAAACTAAAGATGAAGGTCTGCAATTTAACCTCATAGTTGCTGTTCCATTTCAAATCCAATGTGCTGGAGTACAGAGCCAAAATAACAATAAAAATGTGTCACTGTCCAAATACTTTTGGACTGACCTGTATATATATCGCATATCACTGATGAAACAGAAACTACTCAGGTAATATTTAATGCATCATAAAACATATCAACTCATTGAATTAAACTCCTTCAGTTTAAACATTTACATGAAACATCTTCCATTCCTCTCTGTTCTGCTGGTCATTCGAGAGTGAATCTTCATAGAAAATCCCAAATTCAATGACCTGCTTCCTACCTTTAAAGTTTACAAAATGGGAGAGCGTTTAAAATGAGGTCAGGGCCTTTTCTTCATTTTGCCTACTGCCTGGCATGAACATTACACTATAGTAGTTGTATTTCGCTGTGGAAAAAAATAACTGCACAGGTAGGAACCATTTAATTTCATGGTTTTGGTTCTTGCTATGGCGATGCTGTGAACCGCGTGAGAGATGAACAGCCCCTGGAGGGGATCAGTGGATGTGTGGGGTGGAAGCTGGTACCTCACATGACAAGGTTGAATTTTCCCTGCTCTGGCCTGGCATTTAAAATGGCCTCTTTTAATGGACCCTGCTCAGTCCTGCCTGACTCCTTCTGCCAAAAACAAATAGAGTGGTGCCAGGCAGGGGGATTTGCCATAGAAAATTGTTGTGTAATGATACATTTCATATGCACACGTATTACTGTGAGTGTGAGAGGGTCTGTGTGCGGGAGTCTGTGTGTGTGTGCGTATGCATGTGTAGGCTATGTGTGTGTGTGTGTGTGTGTGTGTGTGTGTGTGTACGCATGTGTAGGCTATGTGTGTGTGTGTGTGTGTGTGTGTGTGTGTGTGTGTGTGTGTGTGTGTGTGTGTGTGTGTGTGTGCATGTATGGAGCATTCCCCTGTGGCTTCACTAAATTATCTATCATTTTAATGACAAAAAAACTGTCACATTTAAAGGTCGTAACTTATTTTTGAATGACATGTTGTTATGGCTAGAGAATGGGATGACTAAACATCATATTTTATTACAGTACAGTCGGCAGCTCTAGTTTCATTTCGATAGTGTGAGAGGAATAAATAAATAAATATTTTCCATGGTAAATTGTGCCTTTAAGCTTTGCCCTTGTCAGTTTAACAAATGTAGACAGAAAAACAGACAGGCGCACATATGCATGTGGGATGCATGTAGTTTCTGTTTGAAAAGATCTGCTCGGCTTTGAAATGTAAAAAGCTTGCGGCTCTGGGAGGCCGCCGCTTTTTTCCAAGTTTTCCTGGGAAAGATTTTTTTTTTCCTTTGAGCACAAGGACGTCAGTGGAAGGTGTTCTCTGAAAGATTCCCTTGGGATTCAGGTGAAACTATTAAGTTAGCTTTTCTTTAAACCAATAAAGGCTTTAAAGCTGTGTGACCTTTTCGTCTTAACTTTTAAAAAACTTCTTCATTTGGCAGGCGGGTTTTCCTACCGCTCGCTCTTCTTATCCTACAGTGCTCTTTCAAACACGTGAGTCACTTGTATTTATGTAAAAGATGGGAGAGCGTAGGGCGATTATTTTTCTTCTTCTTCCTTTGCATCAGCGCTGTTCAGATTTTGAGAAGATTAGCTGATCTTTAAATCCTATGGATGGCTCATCCCAATCACTGAGCCTAACTGCATCAGCTAATCCACCTTATAAAGATCAGTGAACTTCCAGAACCCTTCTTTTAAAAATTTTATCTAAACATTTCTATGTAGCGGACAGTAAAGCCAAGTACAATGGGTATTCCAACTGGTTATCGTCTGCAAACTCAATCAGTTATCGCTGGTTTCCATGTGTTTATCATAAGGGAGGATGTAATATATCACAGTAGTCTTTTCGCATTGTGGTGTAGTACTTTCCTCAATCTGTGCAAGAAAATTAGTCAAAATGAGACTCTCTTGTATTATGTAATATACATTTTAATATTTGCCTTGAAAGAGAACCCACTTTGAACAAGCGTCTAATTTACTGCCTAACATTGTTTGGCGTGTTGTAATCCTGCAGGCATTGCCTCGGACCATAACATATAACATATAGCATATATACATACATGTAACATAACATATAACATATAGCATATATACGTACATGTAACATAACATATAAATAAGGAGGCAGCACATGCAAACTATGTCAATGCTCTGGTATCAGTGATACCCTACTGAGCCAGCAGCAATTACTTTCCTCAATTATTTTGGACAACTCGCTTGCCAATTTAGTTACAATTTGCATATACAGGTGAATTCAGTGATTTATAACCAGCTGTCATAAGTTTGGATACTTGCCTATTATAGCCTAACGGCCTACACTGCAGTTGTCATTTGGATTGTCTTGTATCACTGGGATTCTACCAGTGGAAGTGGTAGTTAATCTAGTCATAATAAAGTAAGCCGTGATATATTATTAGGTGATCTTTATTTTAGATAAAAACTCCCTGACATCCCATGGTGCATTGCAAATGCAATTAGGATAACGTTGTCACAGTGCAGGATGAATAAAGTGATGTGATATATAAAAGTGTGCACCAAGAAAACAAAATAGCTAAAGCAATCCAGAGTCTTATCAGGACTCAGTGTTTCAAAGATAAATTATCTATGTAGTGGGGACATGTCCTTCTCTGTGACTGCACCAAACTTACGGAAGAGCTTACCACAAATACATAAATAAAGAGAAGCTTCATCTGTTACTAATTTTAAGTTTCACCTGAAAAATCACTTGTTTAAGGTGCTTTTAAATGTAACATATTGTTTATTCCACTCTGAAGCACTTTCCTTGTATGAATTATACTCCTAAAATAAAATAATTCTTCTTCTTCTTCTTCTTCTTCTTCTTCTTCTTCTTCTTCTTCTTCTTCTTCTTCTTCTTCTTCTTCTTCTTCTTCTTCTTCTTCTTCTTCTTCTTCTTCTTCTTCTTCTTCTTCTTCTTCTTCTTCTTCTTCTTCTTCTTCCTCTTCTTATCCTGAAAGACAGTGATGGGAGAGTTATTCTTCATGAAACCAAAAATGGGTGGAGCTGCCATAGGTCATCAATGATGCATTCATTTAACAAATGATTGTGTTTGCTGTGGCCAGGAAAACTTTTCATTGGTTCAGACCAGTCAGTAACCGGAAACGTATTATTACTCCACCCAATGGACCTTATGCTGCTGCTGTATCCTTCGTTAACCTTCCGTGCATCAGTACATTTGACCTGTTGTATAAAACATGTAATGTGTCGAATTGCCACAATTTTGAGTCACCCTGGCTTTTTAGATGAGTGCATCCATCTGCTGTGCAAATAAGTATTTACCGGCAGTAGATTTTGGAAAAATCTGTACCATATTAATAATAGTATGAATTATTGAAGCCTATTTGTAATGCTATAGATGGATGGCTTGGAGAGCATGTTGCTTTTAAAGTGAAGTATATTGATGCATTCACTTAGGTCTTTTTCTACTGCATTTCGGGAGTAGTGTTTTAATTATCGATGGTTTGAAGAGTGGCTAATAACTTGATGTGAGCAGCATTCAATGTGCACCTGCGGCCAACTAATAATACAGTGAGGTTTACCACTTAATCGCGGCTAACGATGCCTGCCTCCATTTTAACCTCCTTTACTCCCGAGTGAACACTGTATCTCACAGTTTACAATGTATTTTAGGACGCCTATTCCTCTACACCAATTAGACAACTGACTGTAGCATTGTTCAGGGAGGGAGGGTCTCAATCAACAGGAGTGTCTGTGTCTCACTGTACATCTGAGGTCAATCGGGTACCTGGTATCTGCGCATGAAAAGTATACTTCTTTGCCACTAATGCACTATACTGCCTGTTTCTATAATATGTACTTATATGCTAAAGTGACTGATTTATTTGTGTGCATATGCTATAAATATGTCAAAAATATAAACATCCACATTTTTTTAAGTGGCCAGCCCAACACATAATCTGTTATCAATCAATCAAATATATTTATAAAGCACATTTAAAAGACAACCAGTTTCAACCAAAGTTTCAGTTTCAACCAAAATAAATAATAAATAAATAGTAAGAACACAGTAGACATAAAATGGAAACACAAAAATACCACATACACAAACAACCAGCTAATCATGGACACTCAAACGCTATAGAATAAAAATGAGTTTTTAGCCAGGAGTTAATGGAGTCCCAACAGAGGGGGCAGATCTGAGAGAAGGAGGGTGGCTGTTTCACAGTCTGGGGGCAGCGACCACGAAAGCACGGTCACCCTGTGGAACCACCAGGAGGTCAACCTTTTGGCTGTGGAACCACCAGGAGCCCAGTGTTGGATGTTCTCACAGACCTGTTGGTTGTATAGGGGCTCAGGAGGTCTGTAAGATAAGGACGGAGGGGTCCATTCAGGGCTTTTAAAAACATGTATAAAACTATCTAGAAGGAATTTGAAGTCATAGAAGAGAGGCCAGAATGGGACTGATGTGGTTACGTTGCACAGGTATCATCTACAAAATCAAAAATGCAATTCCTAACAGATTACTTAAAAACACTGACTGGAGCTATCTTATCGGATTTCTCAAATGGCACTGATTAATCTATTTGCATACTGCTTTGCCTCAATCCATATTTACTCCCTGTGTGCGTCTGTGTGTGCGCTTGCGTCTCTGGGGATCTAGTCGTGCTTGCTTAAGAAACTGCCTTTTCTGAGGCAGGTATTCAGGTACCCCCGCAAGGTGCTGCGTCTTCCAGCATTACCACAGTAATTAAAAATGAAAACAACAGAGGACAGAAGCTATGGGACTCTAGTGAAACCATGTATTTACAGGAACTTATTTTGTTTCATACTAATTCAATTGCTCAGAAAAAGGATTTTTATGAACAAGTAATAGTTTTTTCCCCAAAAAGATATGCACAATAATTGTACACACCTTTATTTTCAGTACTTAGTGCACCCTCCCTTCGTAATATAACACTACTGAGTGGTCTTTAATATAACACTACTGAGTGGTCTTTAATATAACACTACTGAGTGGTCTTTAATATAACACTACTGAGTGGTCTTTAATATAACACTACTGAGTGGTCTTTAATATAACACTACTGAGTGGTCTTTTAGTGTTTTATTTCTTTTAGATTGGTTAACATATTGGGGTGATCTTTGACCATTCCTCCAAATAGAATCTTTGAAGATCCTTAAGATTTTTCACTCTGCATTTTTGGACTGTACTCTTCAACTTAAACCACAAAATATTGATCAGGTTCAAGTCTGGAGACTGAGATGGCCATTGCAAAACGGTAATTTTGTGGTCAGTTAATAATTTCTTTGTTGATTTTCAGGTTTGCTTGGGATCGTCTTCTTGCTGATAGGCTCATTTGCACCCACGCTTGAGCACTGCATGTCTGTGGGGTGTATAATGGGAGATCAGCCTTTTACCTTCAGATTCGATTGGTGACAAAGTGCACTACATGGGCTAACTACCCCACCCCTCCTCCCTGCATACACACAAATCGAGGACCCTCTCTGTGTCATTGCTCTTGTAATGATATGATTGCAGGTTTGAATATCTCATTGTATGACGTTAATTGAGTAGCCTATTGAATTAACCACCTGGTAAATTGATAATAACCTGACATACATGCTTCAGTAAGAACCCGCACGCAAGGGCAAATAGCAAATCACGTGCGTAAAATAAACATGCCATGTTACATGGTACTGTTATTTATTCGTGCTTTACACGTTTCATTGTGGCTGGCCGTTTAAATGTTAGACTAATGTCCGTTTGACCGTGACCACAGTAATTTGATAGAGAAAGAAAATAATAATAATAGGCCTAATAATCGTATACGGGCGCGGATGCAGAGTATCGGAAAGAGAGCGAGAGAGCTAGCGCGCGCTATCAGCGGAGAGCCGGCGTGATGAGCGAACCAGGTTACACCCACCCGTGTGCACTACTAAAGTACCGATAATATCGCGTTCATTAATCCTGAGCGACTGCGCGCATCTCGCCGCTGATAAAAGCTGGGCTGAATAACCGGTTCTCTCCGACACTATAGGACACCAGAGCTACAGCGCCAGACATCAGCAATAACTCTTCCTGCAGCCGTATCACTCTTTTTACATTGTTGGTTGTTTAACCAGGCTTAAGAAATGTGTATTGAGGATTCTTTCTTCAAAGCCGAGTATTATTCTTAATGCAGATTTATTTAATTGAATATATTTCTTTGTAAACTGCATTTTGTGTCTACAACTTGCTATAGTCTAATGGTTCCTTTATGGATTAAATAAGAGCATTAGTTTAATGCTTAAGTCTTCTCTGGAATTATGTCAGTGTTAGAATCCTGCATGCTACAATTAGAATAACTGCTGGCCTTGTGCAAACTGGTGGAGTGGGAATGGATGTCATTCCAGTGTGTCCAAAAGTCTCTTATGTAGACAGAAGTTAACGGCAAGGCTGTAATAAGAGGGATACTAAGCCTTTCTGCATGCATCCTTCATTTTGGATCCACTCTGTGCTGACATATACACACATTAACTGTATGTTATTTTTTTGTTTTGTTTGTTTGTTTGCATGGTGAAGGCAAAAAATGTAATTGAGTGACACCTGAATGTAAATGCAACCAGGATCCAATGCTGTGGCTAAAAAGCGAAATTAGCAGGACTGAGTGTCTCTGCAGAACTTTGCTTGTGGTGTGACTTGAAGCCTGCCAGCAGAGGGCCTCTGTATTGAGACAATCAGTGCTTAATACGTTTATGTTTTTAACCTCTATGTTTTATGCAAAAATTAATAAATCGAGCCGAATAATGCAATTACAGAGGGGGAGGAGAGCCAGAGAGATAGAGGAAGGGAGATGTGTAGCATGGCCGTGGCTCCCCAGCTGTAGGTACTACAATTCCCAGGTGCCCACACCTCTCGCTGTTCTGCCCCTCCCAGACCCAGCCACTCTCCAGCGACTACATGAGATGTGCATTTGGAGAGTTCTCTCCCTGAAAGAGGGTGATGAGGAGAGGAGATGATTCAATCAGAAAAGGATAACAAAGGGGAGTTGGTGCTGATTTTGAAGATTTTTGTGCTTGATCAAATTGTATAAATTTGGGGTAGCCTAATATTTTGCTCAAAGTGCTCCTGTCTGTCTCTCTTTCTCTCTCTCTCTCTCTCTCTCTCAATTTCAATTTCAATTTCAAATGCTTTATTGGCATCAGATACACACAGTAAATATTGCCAAAGCAAACACAAAATATACATGTACAATTTGAACATGAATTCTCTCTCTCTCTCTCTCTTGCTTTCTTCCCCCTCTTTCTTTTTCTCCCTCCCTTGTCAAACCAGAGAGTGCAGTTATGTCAGGAGGATCATTACCGGCAGGCAGGGAGAGCATTTTAAGTAACTAAAAGAGCAGTGACAGTGCACCCCAGGATGAAGGAATGTGCTTTTTAAATGGCTTGGATGGGGGCGTGGTTTTGCAGCATCAGTTTGATAGAGGAGACGTGTCCCAGTTCGGCACAGTGGAGCTCCGACTTGTCCGTCGCAGGTTCAATTCCCAGGTGGGGCACTGCCCTTCAGCAAGGTGGTTAACGTACATTGTGCCAGTAGACATTCCGCTCTATAAAAGGATTGTATGTAAAAATGTAAGTTGTGTAAGTCGCTTTGGATAAGAGTATCTGCTAAATGCCTAAACACAAAATGCAAATGTTAGAAAGCATAAAAATAAAAAAAGGTTGATGAAAGTTGTGACTGAAGGGATTATCACAGTTACAGCTTGTTTTTGCCAGTTTGCCGTTTTATGCATCCTTTCTAATATTCTTAATAGTTTTTTCTCCTTTGTTGATTTCTGGTCCACGTAGCATCAACATGAGCTCATCTGCAAGCTAGTTTGCGAGTAGTGGGGTACGGTGCCCTGGTCTGTTTTACCGTCGTTTACCGTCGTCGACACAGATAAGAATCCCGCCGCTGCTGCGCTTATTCTCTCGCTCTTTAATTGCCTTTTCCCGCGAAAATGCGGGCATTACCGGGGGTGGGAGGATCGGAATTTCGCGGGCTGCCTGTCCGCTCCGTCCTTTCCAGCGTGCCTGTTGCAGGCGGAGATGCGTAGAAGTGCGCGGCGCCTCATGTTTCCGTGGTGACGGGATTAGGCTGATGCGTCTCGTCTCCCGAGTGCCCTTCCCCTCGTCAGGCTCCTTTCCTCATGCAGATGAGCCCTCCGTTTGTCGTGCGTACCTTGATTCTGCTTAATTCATCCAAAGTGAATCTTGGACAGTATAGATTGAACTGGTGTTTTATTTTATTATTCTTTATTATTATTCTTATTATTGTTAGTAGTAGTAGTAGCAGTAGTAGTAACATTTGTAGAAGCAGGAACAGCAGATGTTGTAGTCATCTTCTGCCACAGACTGAAAACCTGTTTATACTGCATCTTGGCTCATCTCATCTTGAACTCTGAGCTATGGGTTTACTACTTATGCTACAACTAACACAAACTTCAAATACACAACTGAAAGTGCTTGAAGGTTTATGTACTGACTACGACTTGGTTGTGACACTGATTACTTGCGCAATTGTTGTTTTATTTTGTTCCTCCGACCATTAGGGTCGTCAATATGGATGGACCTTCTGGGGCCAGATGCATCGAGACTTTTATACCAGAGTTTGTCATGACCTCCGCGTAGTGGCATAACTCCTCCCATAAAGGGGGGACGCATCACTGCGGAAATCCTCTTCATTTTTCTCGCCAATGCATATTGAGACGTGAGACTATTTGTATCCAGTGTGAATCCCACAGCGTCTTGTGACTTCTGTCGGGGCTACGATTCTTATCGTCCTCCACAGGTGATAAGCGCGAGCGACATCCGCGGATACCCTTGCTATCTTGCATGGATATTGTATTCTTGGATACTGCGGCGGTAGGCACATGGTGCTACCGCATTTACTGCGTTCACTCTAGTGAAACAAATCACGCGGTGGACAGATTTGTATGCAGTAAAGTACAGGTCTGTATCTTTCTGTGATTTCATTGATCGAACCTGGGCATAGAAAGTGTACCCCAGTGAGATCTGCTACCATACAGTCTGCGAGCTACAGCTCCGGTGATTGATTCTAAGTCTGCACTGGCTGCGGCGAGCACACCAGTAAGGCTTCCCAATCGATTAGCACGGTGCTACATCGATTGATATATAAGGCAGAATACGCGTGCTTCGCTACATGATCTGCCTCGGTTTCCCCTACTAAAAGGCCACCGCCACCTTTTATTTTATCGTCTGCAAGTGCTCTTTTTTTGCTAAAGCATGAGATTCCAGTGATCGAACCTGGGCGTGGAAAGTGTACCGCAGTGAGATCTGCTACCATACAATCGGTGAGCTACGGCTCCGGTGATTGATTCTAAGTCTGTACTGGCTATGGTGGCACCCCAGTAAGACATTTGGTTGTCCAGATCGAACCTGGGTCTGCATGTACCCCAGTGAGATCTGATTTCTTACAATCTACGAGCTACGGCTCTGGTGACTGATGTTAAGTCTGTACTGGCCACAGCTGCACCCCAGGAAGACCCTACCTGACCACCTACTCCACCCAGCTTCTTGTCCAGACCATGGTCACCTCACGCCTGGACTACTGCAACTCCCTGCTCGCAAGCCTACCGGCCTGCACCATTCTGCCTCTTCAACTGATCCAGAATGCAGCTGCCCGGCTTGTGTTCAACCTCCCGAAATTTTCCCATGTAACCCCCCTGTTGAGGTCACTTCACTGGCTGCCAGTTGCAGCCAGGATCAGGTTCAAAGTTCTGACCCTGGCCTACACTGCAGCCAATAGGACAGGCCCCACCTACCTGCATGACTTAATCCAGAACTATGTTCCTGCTCGACCACTTCGCTCTTCTACAGCAGGGCGACTGGCACTTCCCCCCCTCCGTGTCAAAGGCTCTCGCTTGTCCCGACTGCAGAGTTTTTCCACATTAGCTCCTCAGTGGTGGAATGAACTTCCCATTCCCCTACGTTCTACTCCAACCCTGCCTGCATTCCGTCGAGGCCTGAAGACACACCTCTTCAGACTCCACCTTGACTGATATCCTAACCTAGGAATATCAGTTCCCTGTTTACTAGTTCCCTGTGTTTTCCTGTCTGTTTATTATAGTTTATAATAGTATTTAGAATAGAAGTGTAGTATTGCTGATTTACCCACAGCTTACTGTGAACTACAGTCAACGTTCATTACTAGGGATAGCTGCTACATTATGGGAAGGATGTGCTTTGTCTTGTCTGTTCTGTAGTGATCTTGATGATGTCTCTGTATGCACTTACTGTACGTCACTTTGGATAAAAGCGCCTGCTAAATGAATGTAATGTAATGTAATGTAAGACTTTTCCAATCGGTGAGCGTGGTGCTACATCAATTAGTTTATAAGGCAAAAGTATGCGTGATTTGCAACGTTATCTGCCTCGGCCTCCCCTACTAAGGACCGCTGCCATGTTTTATCGTCTGCGAGTGCTTGTTATTTTTCTAAGGCGTGAGCACCTTGTGCACATGCCTCCCTCGGACAGAACCCCAGTGGCAGTAGAGGTTGCACCCAAACGTAAGGGTACACCCGCCACCGAGGCCCCTTTACGAAAGAAGGGCAAGATTGGCAAGGGAGGCAACCTGTCCGCGGAAGTTATGCAGCTACGCATGGCAGCGCAACAGCTGACTGTGACGGTTTTGATGCCCTTTTTACAGCAGTGTCAAACACCTACTTTAGTCAGAGGCGGTCCGAGACAGGAGACCAATCTGACAGAGGGTCGATAGGAAGCTCGGGTACCACCAACAGTTAAAGCAGTGGGTTACTCAGTTACTCGTCTGCTAAATGACTGTAATGTAATGTCTAAGGTTTCACCGACGGGCCCCTCAGGGGGCATGATTGGCTATGCCAGCATCAAATTATATATTTTTGGCGGAGCTAAATAAAGTCTGGCCACACCCTGGTATGTATCAGATGGCCAGAAATTGTAGGACATTTGTGTCCATGTCAGACGCGGCGGTCCATGGGCTGGAACGAATGCCCTCTGTGGAACCTGCCATTGATAGTGTTCCCAGAAGAGGCGATTCAGGCAGACGCCCATTGCCCTAGGCCACAATGCAGAGCAACAGACAATCTACTCTATAAGGCTTATAGAGCGGCTGCCAGAGCAGCGCAAATTAGTTATTCGTTGTCATAGCTAATGCTCGCGCAGTCCCCAACGATGCTTGATGCAGAGGTCAAAACCTCAATGAACGATGCTTTGCTACAAGCGTTTGCGTTTATGACCCGTGAATTAGGCCGAGTAATGTCCCTTCTCACGGTGACTCGGCGTCAAGTGTGGTTGGCTCAGTTGCCCCTCCCAGACGCCACAAAAAGAACAATCAGGGAATTCACTGAAGCAGCCAGACAGGCACTGAAGTGGTCTGTAGAGGCATTAAGACACAGGGAGCGGCAGATGCCCCCCCGCCCCTCACCATTCTGGTGTGCGCTGGTCCCAACCAATGGTCAGAAGGGACGCGCACGTATGGCAGGGGAGCTTTTTGTCATCCATCCGCCTGTGCACTGGGACCGGACTCGCAACATAACCTCGTAGGTCCATCTGGCAGTCAGGCCGCCCACACCAGCTAGTGAATGGGAAGGCTCTCACTGGATCTGAGAGACCTAAATATGTATCTAAAACGATACACTTTCTGGATGTTCCGGGCGTTGAACGTTATACACGCCGTACGAACAGGAGATTAGTTCACGGCTGTGAATTTGAAAGATGCATACTTCCACATCCCTATCAGGGTGGAGCATCATCGTTTCCTACGATTTGCATTCCGAGGTCGGGCATACGAGTTCAATGCCCTCCCGTTCGGGTTGTCTCTAGCCCCACGTATACTTCCTAGGTGCATGAACGTGGTTCTATCGCCGCTCAGGCTGAGGGGGCTGAGAATCATACCATACCTAGACGATTGGCTGATATGCACACAATCGTACGGTATGATGCTCTTACACACTGCCAAGACGTTGGAGCATGTTGCCAGTTTTGGCATCAGCATCAATTATGGCAAGAGCCAGCTGATTCCAATACAGTCAATCGAATACATCAGACTGCTGCTTGATTCAAAGAACATGAAGGTATCATTGACGCCCGGGCACATAACTACTGTACTGGACGCGGGGTCTCAGTTCTTGGTGAACCGGTTCCTTGAAATGAGGGTTTTTCAGAGGCTTATGGGCCTAATCACGGCTGCCTCAGCAGTCATGCCTCTCGGTCTCCTGACAACCAGGCCACTTCTACGAGGAAGGCCTATGGGTATATGTGGCAGCCATTTAACACATTGTGCTTACGGGAAGGTGCGGACCACGTACACTCTCCAATTCCTGTACTATTGGACTTCTTACAGTCCTTACTTGATAAAGGGAAAGCAGCCAGCACACTGAAAACCTATGCGGCTGCCATATCCAGCAGGCATGTCTGAGTACATAACAAGCCTGCAGGGAGCCATTACCTTGTCAGCCGGTTCCTGAGGGGTGCCCGGCGGCTGAGACCTGCGAGGTCACTGGTAGCTCCCTCCTGGGATCTCCCCTTGGTGTTGAGAGCGCTCACGGTTCAGCCCTATGAGCTTCTCGAGATGATCAGCCTTAAGTGACTTTCTTTTAAGGTGGCGTTTCTGCTCGGGATGGCATCAGCAAGATGCGTTGGGAGCTCTGCGCTCTCTCCATCAGTGCAGAGTGTCTAAGGTGGAGGCCGGCCGACTCAGGAGTCACACTGAGGCCCAATCCATCGTTTCTGCCCAAAATCGTTTCGGCAACAACCAGCCGATCGAGCTCGCTGCGTTTCGCCCCCCACCAGGCAAGGACCTGTGGGACGCACACCAGATATATCCAGTGTGTGCGCTGCAATGCTACGTCAAAGCTACTGCTTCCATCAGACATACAGGGCAACTCTTTGTTTGCTATGGCAAGACCAAAGGGACAGCACTCTTGGCTCAGAGCCTCTCCCGATGGGTAGTGAAGGCGATAGCTACGGCCTATGAGGCTCGCGCTAAGCCCTCGCCTATTGATATCCAGGGCAGATCCACAAGAAGTATGCCTACCTCATGGACAGGCCTGGAAGGCATACCTCTTAAAGAAATTTGTGAAATTTGTGACATGGGCGTCCCCCTGCACATTCGTGAGGTTTTATCACGTCAATGTGGCACCAGGCTCAACGGTCTTACCTGCAGCCTTGGCATCCACATAAGGATGATGGTCCCTTCTCACATTTTGGGTCTTAGTCATCAATATTGACGACCCTAATGGTCGGAGGAACGAAATAGAATGAACGGGTATGACGGTAACCATGTTCTATGAGTTCCGGATGACCATTAGGGATCATGGTCACTCGGGACCTTTTAAGGGCGAGAAAAGTGTTCCGAGGATTTCCGCAGTGATGCTCCCCCCCTTTATGGGAGGAATTACATCACTATGCGGAGGTCATGTACCATGACAAAATCTGGTATAAAAGTCTCGATGCATCTGGCCCCAGAAGGTCTATCCATATTGACGACCCTAATGGAACTCATATAATATGGTTACCATCGTAACCGTTTGTTCTTTGCCTAAACCTTTGTGTCTGCAAGTCCATATGGATAAGCATGTCTGCTAAATGCCTATGTAGAAATGCCTACGTAAATGTAATGTAGTAGTAGTATTAGTAGTTACAGCAGCAGCTATAATTGTAGTTCAACAGCAGCAGTGTTAGTAGTAGTGGTAGTAGTAGTAATAGTAGTAACGGTAGTAGGGGGACAGGCAGAGGAAGAGGAGGAAGAGAAAGGAATCACTTGTCTATCGCTGGTAAAGCTCTGACCCTCCTCACCCATGATTGTTTAGTAATGGTTGCTAATAGCCAAAAATGATTTGCTTGTTACGAGTGAACAATCATTAATTAATTGTAGGCAGGAATGTTGACAAAGAAACAATTGTTTAATCGACTGCATTTTTCTCAAGTGCTGAAGGACATGAAACGCTTAAGGGGGAAAACTGTAAATGCAATGAAGAGATTTTGTGGTGCAGCTTGGCTCGCTAGTCACAGTCGGGGAGAGGTTTGTTGTCGCACATTCTTCGCTAGTGAGATTATGACCGTGGATGAGGCGTCTTTGCTTCGGGCGTAGACGCTGACAGATCTCTGTTTGTTTCCGCAGGATTTTGGCCACGGTGGGGTCGGACTTTGACCTGCGAACCCTGAGGGCCGTGCGCGTGCTCAGACCACTCAAGCTGGTGTCGGGAATACCCAGTAAGTGTCATCCCGGTTACGCCTACAGGTCAGAGGTCATCTCATTGCTAGATCTGGCTTGTTAGCTAGGTAATGGATTGAGTCTGCTGACATGATGTTATTAAGCATTGTGGAATTTCGAAAAGTGAGTTAGCATTTGAATGCCTGTGATTGGTTCCTTTGGCTAGGGACCTTGCTTTTTAGCTAAGCAAGCTAATCATATCACTTGTGCAAAGTGGTTTATGGGGGCTGTTGTTTGAAGCCTGCAGCACACCTCCTACCCCTCTTGCATAAGGAGCAAAATGTCTAGAGACCCTGGTCATTGACACTTGCGTGTGTATATGTGTGTGTTTGTTTTTGTACGTGTGAATCATACCACAGTTACTTTAGTTTGTCCATGGTTCTGTATCAGGTCTACAGGTGGTGAAGTCCATCATGAAGACCTTGGCTCCTCTCTGCTGTGGATTGTGTGTGTGTGTGTGTGTGTGTGTGTGTGTGTGTGTGTGTGTGTCTGTATCTGTGTCTGTGCGTATGGATTACACGACTGTCTCTCTGTATCACAGGTCTACAGGTGGTGTTGAAGTCCATAATGAAGGCGATGGTTCCTCTGCTCCAGATTGGCCTCCTGCTTTTTTTTGCCATCCTCATGTTTGCCATCATCGGCGTAGAGTTCTACATGGGGAAGTTCCACCAGACCTGCTTCAAACGTGACACGGGTACGGAGAAACACGCCTGCATTTCATAAGCATCATAAATGTATACACACATTCTGGCACTGAGATTCACACACACGAACACACACACACACACACACACACACACACACAGAGGCACACGTACGCACAAAAGCACAGTCTGTGAAAATAGAGTGACAATCTCAATAAACAGCCACCACTTCCATGCTAAAGTCCATCAGTTTTAACCACCAAGGTGTGACTTGCTGGTTTTATAATATAGCACAGTCAATGTTCCATGCTCATTTTGAAAGTGAAGTGTGAAAGCTGTGTTAATATTTTTGAAGTGCTTACAGCTGTATGCATCTCTCTGCCTTTGGCATCCTACCATTTTAATTGTCATCATATTAAACTGTGTGGGTATGGAAGCCTTTATTGCAAAAAAAAGCATCTGACAGTTGATACTTTAGCTGCTTTTATACCTTCTACATTCTATGCTTCTCACAGACCAAATTAAGGGTGAAAATCTAAACTTAGATATTTACTCTGCTCATTTTCAATATTCCTGCATTACTTATGCTAATCTGTCTGACAATCTGAGCACAAGATTACAGCCTGCTGTCTGGAACAATAAGAGGTTCCCTCGATCCATGAAATGAAGTGTGTCAGGGCACATTTGAATATCATGATATGTACCTTTTTCACAAGCAAACAGGTTCTCCTCAAGACAAATATTCAGCATAATTGTCAGGACTGTCAGGTCAAATTCTTTTTGAAAAGCATTCAAATTAAGTCCATTATTTGTACATTACTGTACTGCCACAGCTGTGTGTGCCTGCCAAAATTCAGCGTCTGTGCGCGTCTACGTTCCAAGTGTCATTAACTTTGGTGGTTTTAAGCTGTCAATCAGAGGGACACCTGCAAAACCGGAGCATGTGTGTGTGCGTGCGTGCATGTGAGAATACACTATCAGAGACCTCACAGTGTGCACTGACAATCAGAACTATGGGGTGAGTGAATCAGGTTCTCATTCACCCTGTGTTCTGCTGCCTCCTCTCTGAAGTCAACAGAACACTTCTCCTTCACTCTGAATCAGGTTCCCTGCTGGTCCAACGCTGTTGCTGCCATCAGCTGTCTTACCTGTCTTACCTTAGGTATCTACCGTACCTAAATTGCTTCAAAAATAAACATTTTTTGCCATTGTGCAATGTGTTAAAAATATAGAGTAACCTTTGCAGTGAGACAAAACAATTTATTCGAGAGCTTAAACTGGCCAAGCAGCTAGATATTTTATTACCTGTCAGACTCCCTTCTATGAATTCTTATGAAATTCATGAATAAAACTGCAAGTTATAGATACAGGAGGAAACCAAGTAACTAAATAAACAACATCATCCTTCTCATTTTAACAGTCAGGGACATTATAGAAAAAAAGGATTTTCTTTCAGATGGTGTTGTAAATCTTCTACTTAATAAAATGCACACAAGGGCGCTGATTGCATCGTGGCTGTGAGTGTTATGCGGGCCCGGCTAATTAAGGACGTCTAAACCTATTAGCTATCATCAGCCTTAATTTATCGGGATCACTGTGAAGGTAACAGCACTGTACGTAAGTGAAATTAGCTGTTAGCATTGAGCCTCCCATTAATTATTAGATTGGATCAGATGGACTTCTGTGGAAATTTGCCTTTGGCTTCTTACGGAAAAAACATTAAATACACACCTTAAATAGGTACCTTACAGAATCACATTTAAGTACACAAATTCATACTTATTCATATAAAAATACTAGTGTCACAGCAGCAGGACACACAATAAATATACGGAGAGTGAATTTAAATACAGTCGTTATATTGAGTATGTTTTTTTTTGCATGAGGGATAAAGAACTGGGATGAGGGTGAATGCACAGAGTGGCAGTGTGGCCCAGCAGTGTGGCCCTGCCCACGGACGTTTCCGGAGGCGCAAATATGTCCAGTGGAAGAATGTGTTAATATTCGGCACCGCTGATGGAATTTAAACGAGTGCTGACAGCTCACTGCTAATGGCAAAAATTGTGTTTTTTAAATCTGTGATACTGACAAGACATTATTGTACTTGCTGAACAAATTGTGGTAAAATGATAGGGTGGGTGGTACAGTACCTTAAAAGCTTTGGATTTGGCTGACCTTAACAAAACTGAAGATTTAAATCAAGGATTTCAACTCCTAGACTGTCCTAGACGGCAACAGCTGTTGGTTTTTGGCACGTTTCAACACCCGAGTATTTAATTTAAGTCCAATATCGGCTATTGAGTCCGCACATTTTGTTTCAAAGTTCCTGATTGGATACTGGCTGAAAGGACACCATTAAACACTGTGGCCTTCAAGGCCTGGAGCCTCATTTATTAAAAAAAGTTGAAACCGTCATCTTCAAATTTCACGTGAGCACATTTCTTTAAATGGACGTAAGCATTATTTATCAAATTGGCTGCGCTTGTTTAAAATAACTTACGTTTGTCGTACGTACCTTCCGTCTATAAATCTGAAATAGACTTTGAATTGAACGCATGGTTTGCCACGTCCTCCAATAAAGCTAGTGCAGCCATGGTTAAGTGTTAATTGTTTGCTTACAGTAGACTATTTGTAGGACTATTTATACATTATACATTAGCTTGTCTTTAATGAGCAACACTTTTTGAATCATAATGAATCTTACATTCACCATGCCCCAATTTACAAGTTTCTACATGTCATACAATAATAGTAGCCTATATAATGTAAGGAAGACTTAAAATTCCTAAGTTTCCTTTTCAATTTTGAATTAAACTCATTTTGTAGGGTGATAACAACACCGATAATTTTCAACACCAAAAAATAAGCGTTCACGTGCGGCTCTGAAGCCTGCAATAATTCGACATAACCAGCAGGTAATGTGCGCACGTCAAGTGAAGGCCTGACATGTAGCTATGACCGTTTGCACAGTCAAATGGAGTCACATTGAAATTTTATAAATCACTACTTTGTCGTGATTTTCTATGTATGTCACACGTAAGATCAAATTTTATCGAAAGTACTTTTTATAAATGAGGCCCCTGGGGTTTTTTGGTAGCTGCTGATTTGAAGCCATTGTTGTTTGGCTGACACTAAAAAGCTTCATCTAAGCTATAAATGAAGCTGTTGGGATAAAGAGTCAAAGACTCAGAGCTTGACAGTGACAGTAGAGGTGGAGCCGGGTGATTGGTGCGCTCAGAGCAGTGTTAATTAGGCTAGCATTTGATTGGTTCTTTTGATGTGGAGACAGCATGTTGAAGTAACTGCTTGTTTGTGGCACATGAGATCCTGACAGCCTGCTAACGCAGATGCGTAAGGACATTTGTGTTATTTCGGTAGCGGGCGAGTGTGTTTAATTAAGCGCAGATGGAGAGGGCATCGTGGCACCCGCCGTGTAGCCATTAGAGTTGTTAACTTTCTCCCAGCTGTGTATGAGTCATCTGCAGGTACCAGGCAACTCTGCCTGTGCTAACTCAGTGTGTGTGTGTGTGTATGTTTGTGTGTGTGTGTGTGTGTGTGTGTGTTCACGTGTGTTGTGTGCATGTATGTTGTTCCATGCGTGACTGGGTGTGTTTGTATTTGTCTGTGTGTAGGTTTGTGTGTTCAAGTGTGAACGTATGTTGTTTCATGTGCTTGTGTGTATGTATGTGTTTGCTGCAGAACTGGTTGCGTGTTCATGTATGCATGTAGGTTGTTCCATGTGTGTGTGTGTGTGTGTGTGTGTGTGTGCTTTCACATGTGTGTTCACATGTACAGTACATGAATGTTGTTCCATGTGTGACTGAGTTTGCGTGTGTGTGTGTATTTGTCTGTGTGTAGCTGTGTGTGTTCAAGTGCGAACATATGTTGTTTCATGTGCTTGTGTGTATGTACATGTTTGTTGCAGAACTGGTTATGTGTGTGTGTTCATGTGCGCATGTACATTGTTCCGTGTGTGTGTGTGTGTGTGTTTTCACCTGTGTGTTTGCGTGTACATGTATGCTGTTCCATGTGTGTCTGGGTATGCTGGTGTGTGTGTACGTATTTGTCTGTGTGTTGGTGTGTATGTGTGCACACAGCCGCGCACGCATGTGTGTGTGTGTTTGTTACTGACCCAGTCGTGTATGTCCCTGCAGGTGAGCTGGCTGCTGACTTCCCCTGTGGTTTGGAGGCCCCAGCGCGTACCTGCTCCAACGACACTGAGTGCAAGTTATACTGGATAGGCCCAAACTTCGGCATTACCAACTTCGACAACATCCTGTTTGCCGTGCTCACAGTCTTCCAGTGTATCACCATGGAGGGCTGGACAGACATCCTGTACAACGTGAGTCTCCACCCACCTCTGACTGCATTTGCATTATGGAGCCCCTCCCCCTTCCTGGCTCCGCCTCTCTCTGGTTGAGCTCCGCCTCATTTAAGGCTGTGTGGCCCAGACTGGTTTGTCAGGGCTGGACTGTTGCGAAGCTTCATGAAAAACAATACCCAAAAGGACGATTTGGTGTGGTGATTTTGGTGCAACAGTTTGCCATCAGTATTATGAATGCTGCCTCGGTCAGAAGGATCTAGAAGGTCTTGAAGATGACATGCAGCATTGTTCTGTGCCAGTATCTTCTGTACATGTGCCTCGTTGAGTCCCCGGACTCTTGATTTGTTAATTTATGTGATTGACAGCACAGTGTGGCTCCGTTCATCGTTTTACAGGAAGCCCCACCCAGAAATAGCGAAGCTGTCATTTCCAGCCATGGGGGTGGAGGAGGGGCCGGGGACAGGTTGTTCTGGAATGCATCCAGATGGAGTTGAGGTTATGTGGAGAGGGAAATTAAATTGAGATTGAAGTCATAACATAATTGGAGTAGACTGTCTGCTCTTTATGCAATTTTTTTCTCGATTTGGGAAGGGCCACAAAGGCTGCGGACGTCGTGAGCATCTCAGAGCTTCAGAGTCGTCACATCACGCCTTCAAACTCAAACTGTGAGCCCAGAAAATTAGCCAATTTGGATAAAACTCCTCTGGGTTTGAGGAACGGGCTCACCAAGACCAGGATTAAAGGATTAAATCTCACAGATGTAATTTTTCCATTTTTCATTGCGAGAATACTTTACTTTATTTTTCCACCTGGCGGGGAAGTGAGGATTAAGTAAAAATGCGTTTATATTCTGAATCCAGCAGTTCCAGCACTCAATGCCCTCGTTAAACAGCCCAGCACTCTGAATACTGAACACAAGCGGTATCACGTGCTGAAACCCCTCACTCAACCATACATTTCATTATATTTAATGGATTTAATTTCATAATTATTATTAAAAATGACAATCATCAATTAAATCGCCGATAGGTATGATAGGTACGTCACACAATAACCTGGTGGATCAACCAACAAGTCAAAACAAAGTCTAAATCAGGTCTTAAGATTAAGTAGTTTTATTACAGGAAAACAGTCAATTGGAATAATGAATTGGAATCATACATTCATTGATGAACGTAGTCTCACTGCTTATAATTTACGAAAAGAAAGAAGACATTTAAACATTAAACATTACCAGAAGAGAGAGAGAGAGAGAGAGAGAGAGAGAGAGAGAGAGACTGATAAGCCAGAAATTGCCAGTGTTACCCTCCTCCAGCGCAAAAGGAACAAAGTTGTAAGAACTCCAAGGACCAAGGAAAAACTTGTCTCTGTCTGTAGACTCCACTGCGCAGCATGACACTCTCTTTCACGGCTCCAAAAACTCCACAGCCCCAACTCAAACTCAGCGCCACTACAAACTGAAAAACGAACTCCAACTCCCAACTCTAACTGAATAACTCTTTCATTTGGCCTCCCCCTAAGTACCTTACCCAGCAGGGAGGGGATAAGGTGAGAAAAAGCAGGGGGGGGCGACATCTTTTATGGCAAGACTGGCTCATCTGAAAGCGGGAATTTTAATTAAGAAATAAACTGTCTCATGTTGTTCATATCCCCATGATAATATAAAAAGTCCAGGGTTTAACATCTTTCTAATGACACTAAACAACCCTGGGTCAGAACAAACAATTGAGATCAATAACTGAGAACCTTTACAAAAGAGACATTTTGCTCCTGCTTTTAACAACGGAAATTGAATGATTGTTGTACAATCATTATATTTGGGCAAAATATTACCGTCCATGCGACAATACCAGTGGTACCACCTCTGGTATTCGATTGAATCTGGAAGCAAAAAGGTAAATTACAAATGGACAGGCCCCTCATACCCATTATCTGCATAGACATTTAGACTTTCAATTGATTATTTATATTAAATGTCGCCGATTGGCATTCAACATAAAATCAAAAGGGAAATCTTAGAAAGATATTCTAAGCCGTGCTGGGCCCTAAATACTTTCCTGTTCTGTCTTTCTTTAGAGGTAATAAAACTCTTACAGTATGGTGCCCTCCTAGATCGCAAAGACAGATAATGAGCTCAGGACTTTTCTTTTGATGTATGTATGTGTGTGAGGGGGACAGAGAGGGACAGAGAGAGACAGAGAGACACAGACAGGGAGAGAGAGAAACAGAGACAGAAACAGAGAGAGGGAGAGAGCAACGGACATTAAAGACAACGTCCCGACACACCTTCCTCCTTCTTGATGTTATTTCCCCCTCTTCCCACTCTCTCTCTTTGTGTCTCTTTTTACAGAAAGTTCTGGAATCTTTTTGAAGTGGGTTTTAGTGGGGCAGGAGGTGTCCGCAATACCAACACTGTTTTTTTTCTTCTTTATTTGTGTGAAACCAGATTCCCTTTGAACCTAGGGCCTGTGGGTGGTTGGCTCTGGGTGATGGTTAGCTGTGTAATACAGGAATAGTGGAGAGTCTGTCACGGCTGCATTAAGCATTGTGAGGTCTGTCTGTATTCCTGGTTAGACATTAGCAGGTACTAATGCTGGCCATTTCATTGCTCACTTCAGATTCTGTAAAATGCGCAAACGCAGATGCTTGTGGTGTCCCAAACCGCACAATGTTCTGAGGTGGGTCTTCATTTTATCAAAAGCCACGCCTTCTTGTGGGGTCGCAAATCCAATCAAGGCACTGAGAGCGGTCTTTGTGGTGTAATGACTCAATCAAAGCTCTGGCCCTTTGTTGCATTATTAGTCTTTTAAGCCACAGGGGCAGGCCTGCTTGTTACCAAGAGCCAACCAAAGTACTAGATCAGGTCGTCATGGCTCCATTAGCCAATCAAAGCACCCAGTTATGTTCTAATGGGTGTCATGGGCCAATAAATTTGCTGATGCCACACCTCCTGTTCCTAGGGCCAATCAAAGCACTGGAATGGTTCCCTGTGACATCAGAATTTCAGTTCCTGCTGTTCCGTTATCCAATTAAAGCACCCAGTTATGTTCTAATGGGTGTCATGGGCCAATAAATTTGCTGATGCCACGCCTCCTGTTCCTAGGGCCAGTCAAAGCTCTGGAATGGTTCCCTGTGACATCAAAATTTCAGTTCCTGCTGCCCCCCCCCCCAAAAGATGTTGGGAGTTGTCTCTAACAGGGTGATGAGTCCAGTAGTGCTGCTGTCACTCACCCTCCTCCTACTCTGCCTCCCCGTTGTGAGTCAAACGCTTCAGCCCGAGTCACAGAGAAGCCTCTTCCAAATAAAAGCCTTCATTGGGGTGGATGGAACAGGAACACATTCAGTCTTTATCTGGAAGTGCTTTTCTGTTATTTAGGGTTCTATTTTCCGGGAAGTGCATGGCGTGCAGCGAGCCATCATAGTCAATGGCGTAGCGTATGGCGCACTGGGCGTGGCTACTGAATTTCGCTATTTTCGGACTAGAGGCAAGGAGCACACAGCTCACAGTGTGCTGCGCAGGTTGAAAATGGGCTGGGTTATGTTGAATATTTATCAGTGGGTGTGCTTCAGCTGCACCATAGCTAATCAAATTACCTCTTTTCAGTCCTTTTAAAAGCCGTGTGCATTGCACTCATTTTGACCATGTCAGGCTATCCCGCATTACATTGTTTAGTGAAGAACGATAGCAGAACACGCCCATTCGGTCATGGTCGGGAGGCCTCACAATTTCCCACTGTCAGTTTCCGACTACTATGGAATCCTAAAGGCGACAAAAGTCACTAATAGGTTATCTGGACTGTGAAAAAGAAAAAGCTTTTAATCATTTCCTTAGCCTCCAATCAGTCAATAAAATAAATTAAAAAATAATTTATTTTACTCTTCCATTTATAATTTACTTGCTATTTTTATTTTTCAACTCCTCTATTTTCCTATTTTCTCAGTCCTAGCATGCGTTTAATCATTTATCTATTTCCAATTTTCCCCATGCAACATATCTTGTTTTCCTTGTCACGCTTATTAGCGACTTTTGTCGCCTGTAGGATTCTGCATTGGAAGATGATAGGCTATTTTGCATTGATTTAATTGAATGTAATTGTGTTAAGAGGTACATTTTTATCACTATACATGCAATAAGAGTGAATGTATGCACCAAGTTTGTCATTATTCTCATTACAGACATTGTAATTATATAGTAGGCTACCCCTGGGAACAATAGCCATAAACAATTAAAAACAGAAAGTAATACAATAATTAACATTATAAAAAAGACAATGAGCAATAAATGCAAAGTATAATTTTTTCCTGCTTGGGGGATTTATTTCCAAATGGAAACGGTTGATTGGCTTTTGAATAGGTTATGATCATGCATGCATTGGGGAAATCCCCAAAATTAGTAACTCGCCATACACTGTGGGGCGATTTGCGCCGTAAACGTGGTCTGACCTGGCGGGCAGTGCAAGTGTGAATCGCAGTCTACTCTTATCCCAAAATTGCATTCCACTCCAGTACAATTGAACTGGGCTGCTCCCTCTTGACGGACACCCCCCCCAACAACAGCTTCCCTCCCACTTCAGCACACGGCGAGTCACCAAATTACCAAACAGGCTCAGACGCGTGCAAATCCGTGGCGAAATTGCAACCTCGCCACCGGCCGGAAAATAGAGCCCCAAATTAGCAGTTTCGCTGCTCGCTCTGGACTAACACACCTCCACTAGCGACTCTCCTCCCACTGCACGGTGCACGGTGAGTCAAACGGGCTCAGGAGCATGAAAATACATGCCAAAAAATGTCACTTTGCCAATGCGCTGGCTCACCACCTGCATTTGCGCCAGCCGGAAAATAGAGCCCTTAGACTTATTTTTTTCGGTAGCAAATTAAATCAGGAATAGCCTTGCACTGTGTTATTAAGTTTTAGGCATGACACCTGACATCTAGCAGTAGTGTATAGAAATGAGTGAGACCAGCCTTATTTTAGAATATGATAATCACCGTAGGTTAGCAGTGTTACTGTGACATTGTTCCAGTGCCTCGCTCAGTTCTTTTAGTCCCCAAGGCTTCAGGTGTGGGGTCCAGGTGACCTGACCATGCCGCTGCTCTCCAGTGAAGCCGAGGTTCCGCCAATACAGTATTTAATGCACATTCAGGTGGACGTTATGGTGCACTCGCTAATGTCGTACTCCAGGAGAGGACCTGGGGCTCGAATCAGGGCACAGGACTGGAAGGCCGGCTGTTCTTGGGCTGGGATGGACTCTTCTGCCAATTCTGTGGTTTTGGGAGAGTTTCTGGAAGAACGCTTGCAAGCGGAATTCCACAGGAGGCAATAAAGAGGGGATTATACCCCCCCCCCCCCCCCCCTCCCGACCGCCCCTGCCCCTGCCCTTGCCCTTGCCCTTGCCCCTGCCATAGTGAGTCAGTAAACACATTGGTCTCTATGGAAACCGTGCAGCTTAGATTCGGATAATGTGACAGTTGGCATGATTTTGATGAGCATGTTCCAGTGTCCCTTTCTCGACCTTACGCGGTTAAGACCGTGAGCCGTGAGAAATGGATTTACGTCTCGCTATGGCTGACTGTTTCCGTTTTGTGTTGGGAATTGCCATGTGGATTAAGAGCTGTGAGAAACAGGTGTGAAGGGATGAGAGATGGAGGGATGGAAAGAGAAATGAGAGAGATGGACGGAGGGAGGGAAAGAGAATGGGAGGATAAATGGTTTGTGTAAAATTCTTCGTAATTCTTAATAATTATCCTTAATACGCCTTCTCATTTCTGCCTTCATATATCCCTGTTTTTCATTTGAAAAGTCCATGCAGTATGTTGGACACAGAATATGCTGTCTTTGTTGACAGTGCATTGCATGTGTTGATGCAGGCCCTGATCAGCACCCCGCCCACTTCACTATGACATCACCTATTTGTGTCTGGAATGCCCACCCCAGCTCACTCACTCTGTTGCCTTTCCTGCAGCCCTGCCTCTGGCGTGGGTGAGAGGGAGTCGGACACCAGCTTGGGCCTCCGCCCTGTTTCCGTGCACCGCGGAGACGGGCGTCGTCCCCGGAAACAGGGAACGGTTCTGGCTCAGCTGGATCTGTGGCGATGGCAGGACAGGATGTTTACCTTCTTCTGCATGCAATGGGGGGGGGGGGGGGGCATCACCCTCCATCTGTCCAGAGAGAGAGGGGGAAAGTGAAGGAGAGCAGGAGAGAGAGAGAGAGAGAGGGGGGGGGGGGCGAAGAGGGAGATACAGAAATGGAAAGAGACTTTAAAAAGCTCTTTATTTAACATTTGTTAAACCAGAGCACAGCTGGTGGGCATTTAGATTACCTCGGAAAGAAAACTCAAAACAAACACAGGAAAAGACATGAAACGGCAACAAAACCAAAGCATAACAAATTAACAAACAGTGAGATCACTCTGCTCTTTCTTATTATTTTATTTTTTCAATTAATTAATTAGTTTATTTATTTCTACATTTAAACAGTGTGAATACCGGGCTCCTTTCTTCATCAACCTCGCAAGCAGCCCCACATATAGCCCATTTGGATTGAAACTTATCCAGATTGCAGTTTGGATTATAAAACCCATGCTCTAACCTCTAAACCACTGTTGCTCGCAGGAGTAAAGCAGGATTTTTTCCCTGCCATTCCTGGCTAGATTTTCAGGCTTTGTAAATTTCCAGCTTCGCTTGGCCAGCCAGAAAATTATTCCGCGAGCACCATTATTTTTAGCACTTGCTGCAATTTGTACCCAGTAAAAAAAACAACAGGTGAATACCTGCCAACTTTTCCACCCGGCCGTTTAGCAGCTCCAACACTGCCTGTACTTTTGGGCAACCGTTAAACATGTGGAATAAATACTCTTTCTGCTGACGTGGAGAGCCCTCCTTTTGTAGGGAAAATAACCTGTTGTTCAATCCTCTTCCTTCCCTAAAAATCTTGAGCCAGGAACATAGCACGTTCCAGGGACAGTGCCCTCTTTAGCTTTTCTTAGCCCCCCTTCCACATCATTCTCATTGAGCGCACTCCATTATTGGTAATCTGTAGGTAGTTGGTATCTCAAGGGCTCAAGTGTTTGGTCCAGGTCTGGCATAACATTAGGCAAGCTAACATGTAATCCTTTTCCATCTCATCTGGCACTTCAGTATGCCTGTCTGTGGCCTAAACCTGGCGTATGAGAGAGGCTGGCATTCATTGGAACAGCTTGGCTATGTACTCGAGGCATGGAGCCTCTGGGTTTTCAAGTCAAGGCTTGACACAGCGCTGGATCTGTGTGTAATTGGCGAGCCTGGTTGGGCTGAATGGTCCGTTCTCGTCATGGTGTATTCATAAGTACTTATGTCTTGTGTGATTCCTTTGCACCTCATCTGGTGCGTAAGTAAAATGGCCCATATACTATAAGGGTTAATGTTAGCTGACCTATGTTATGCCCTTGCACTTGCTGTGACACTGCTGTACAAAGGCTTATGTAATGGCCAATGTTTACACATCCTTGTACAATTTAATGTAAAGGCATACAGTATGTAAGGGCTAGCCTTGGCTTATACCGGCATATCTTTTTTTCCTTTCACCTGCTGTGGCACTTATGCACTTAACTTTACAATGCTCTAAATAAATTGAAGTCCAGACCGAGCTGAGAAAAGGCACACTTAAAAAAGAAGAAAAATTAATAAAAGGATAACAGTGCTGGGAGAAGCAACACTTCAACTTTGTAAGTGTTCAGTGAAGGTTCTCAAAATGTCTTAGTGTGAGTGAAGCCTTTACACTAGTGCACAAACAAGGAGGAACTGTTAGGTGCTGGTGGGGGAAGGACCCAAACGCAGGCAGGAGTAAAAAAACCGAAGTTTAATAAGGGTAAGACAGCACTCCGTGGTAATGCAGGCCGGGTCAAAACCACGGTCCAAAAACAGGGTCACAGAACAGGCAGGGGTCAAAACCGGGAAGGCACAACAAGGCACAAAAAACAGTATCCAAAAATCAGTCGCGAGAACACAGGCAGGGGTCGAAACCAGGGAGGCAAACGAGGAACAAAAAAGAAGACAAAACGAAGACAGAAAACAGAATAAAACAACCACAGGTAAAGGACGAGGGATACAAAAAACTAGGAAACAAATAACTCAGGAAGATACTAGGAGAAGCAGAAAGAAACACAATGGCAAAATATTTTTGTAAGGAACTTGCGAAGACAGACTGAAATAACAGGGTTTAAATACACAGGGAGAAGATTACACAAAAGGAATCAGGTGTGAAGAGGAGGGGAAATGGGAGAGTACTCAGGTGAGAACAATGAGGGTTAACAAGGACCAATAATACAATGATGGAGGAAACGTAAGACACGGACTGGGTTACACATAGAAACAATGATAACAAACGGCCTGGGGTTAGCAGGTAGACAAGTGCACAGCTCAGAGGGGAGGAACGCGAAAGTGGTCACACGTGCAGAGAATGCGAAAACAGATAGATACAGGGATAGGATAACGAGGAGGGAAATGACAGGTAGAAACTCAAGATGAATTAGTAATTAGTAATGTTAGTAGCGAACTCTAAAACCCTAATGTTAGTAGGTTAGCTGGTTAGTATTATATTCACGTTAGTTTTTTAGCAGGTTAGTATTAAATATAATCTAACAGTTAGTATGATTAGTACATTAGTATTAAATACAAATATAAATAAAGCCAGAAGGAAGAAAACAAGATACGAAATACAGAGGAAACCCGAATGTTCCCAAAATCACCAGAATAGTGCAATGACAAAGACAGGTAGTGGAATCTCAGAAAACATGGAACGCGGACTTACAATCGCGAGGGAAATGCAGGAAAATGGGTAAAAGAAATCAGGAAAAATAATAATACAGAATAAACAGACAGACATATTACAGGATCCTAACAGGAACGTGTAGAACCATCAGTTCATTGGTCACCATGTATTGAAAAACTAAGCTGCGATAAACTTCAAGTTGTGATGTTGTCTATCATGTCATGAGACACTACTTTGACCAAAGTAGCGTTTAGAGGAAATGACAGGGGAATAAGTTGTTGCCAAGCAAGGAGAGCTTGTGACGAGGCAACCTGGGCCCCTGAACTAACTGGGCCAAGGACGGCGGAAAGATAATAACATGTTTTGTTAAATCAGAAGCGCCTCTTTTCTCCAAAAACCGCCCTCCCCCCTGCCTACTCTCAGTCCTAGGAGAACACACTTTCTTTGTCCCTTCAATATGCTCCAGCTTATACTAATTAGAAGTGAATCAGACTAAAGTTCAAGTAACAATTTAGTTATTTTAAAGATTCAAGTGATTAAACTGGCAAATTACAAATCACACACACAACAGAATAATTCCCTTCTTATACTGGGTACATGAATGATTATAAGATAATTATGTATGATTATAAATGTAAAATAAAGATATGAAATGATTAGAGGTAGATATAATTAGGTATGATTATATAATGCAGAGAGTAACTGAATCAAAGAAGTAAACACACATGATATATAATGGCTATATCCCCAAGAGCCCCGATTTCCCACTTCACCTGTTCAATGGCTAATGTTTACACATTCTTGTGTAATTTGGTGTAAAGCCTATATGTGTGCTCATGAGGTATGCTGCTGCCGTATGTTATCTTATGAGCTGATGAGAGTCTGGGTGGCAAGGAGGCCCAGCTGCAGAAAGGGATGTGTTCTCTGGGGAGGGGGGGGGGGGGGGGGGGGGGGCGGAATGGTGGCGGGCGTGAGCCCCGGGCCATCGCCGCGTGGAGAATAAATGATCGCGGGATAATGACCAGAGTCCATTTCCCAGATTACAGGTTTCACATTACTCCCGGTGTAACCTGCGAATTGATGGCCGCCGTTAGCGGGATTCTTTTTGGGGGTGGGGTGGGGTGTAGTGGCTAATGCTTGCCTAAGCACCACTCTCCTTGTCCCTCCACTCCCCCAAACCCCCAGTTTTCCTTGGATGTATCAGGACCCTGATTTATTACATCTGACATGTTCTCTCATCCTTGGGGGGGGGGGGGGGTGGGGGTTGGCGAAGTGGGTCCACCGTAAGGAATCGATTTGGCTCGTGTAGGGCTGGCCATTAATGTATCTGAGACATAAAGGAAGGATGCACAGAGCTTTTTATTATGATCACCCTGTGGAGATTTCAAATATACAGTATATAAATAAACACGTACACAAATGTATATGTGTGTGTGTGTGTGTGTGTGTGTGTAATGTATATGCAGTGTGTCTCGTCTAATCTGTCTATCTATCTATCTGTCTGTCTGTGGATCTATCTATCTGCTGATCTATCTGTGGATTTATAAATTGAGTGATCGTGACTGCTGTGTACTATACTCTCATTTGTTCTGATTGGCCATATTGTCTGACTTAGGCTCTAACTCGGCACCTTTATTACTGTCCATGTCGGGTCCGTGCCACTGTCTGCCATTGCTTAATACCAGAGGTGGAAATCCAGGGGACATAAAGTAAAAGTCCTACCATGTGTTCCTTCCACCCATAGACTCAGCCAGCTGATTTCACTAATTAGTTATACCTCCTCGCTGAAGAATTATGTTAATTAGCAAATTCAGGTGATTGTAGCAAAACTTTTACTTTATGTCCCCTGGATTTCCACCTCTGCTTAATACTGGTTATGCTTGTGCTTGCCTTCAATATATATGTAAAAAATATACAGTTTACAGTTTAGTATCCAATAATGGTATAATATCATGTAATATTTTGTATGTTGTCTTTGGATGCAAGTTCTGTTTGACCCCCCCTCTTATTTGTGTTCACTCGGCCGTCCCTCGTCCGTGTGACTCCGCGCGAGTGTTAAATATTACGGATCAAAAAGCCGCTCGCAGTCCAGTAAGCGATGTCCTTGCAGGCAGATTGTGCTCCCAGCATGCCTTAGTGTTAGACAGCTGGCTGCCTGGATACACCACTCCTCATTAGTCCAATGTGAGAAGAACGCCCCCCCCGAGGTTTAAGACTCGTTTACACCTCTCCTTAATGCCGCCGGTGCCGAGAGCTCCACGGCCACAGATTCATTACGCTCACCAGATACCCGGCTCCCGCCCTGCTTCCGTCCTCTCTGCTGCTGGAGCTGCAGGAGGCTAGTTCTCTGGTAGCAGGGGTTTAAGGCACTGCATTACAGGACAGAATGTCTGTTGCCACAGTCTTGTCCTCGGCCGTACCCGCTGATGATTTTCCATCGGATGCGTCAAATTGCAACGCTCTGACTTTAACCGCGGAGAGACTGACGGACAGAGCTGAGTATCTGGCGAGCCTAAAGAGTCTGTGGCCGTGCCCTTTTTAAAGCCGCTGTAGGTCAGCGTGGGGTTGTGATGGTGTGTGTGAAGTGCCCTGCTGACCTGCTGACCCCCAACTTTTGGGGCGGAGCCTCCTGGAATTAGTCCTCTATTTTGATTCAGTATTGTAGGATTATAGCTTTCAGGGATGCGCTCGGAAGTGGCTGCGGGTTCAAGGACATTTGCTGTGGATCTTCAGCAGCAGCCTAGATCAGACCCAGCCTAGATCAGACACAGCCTAGATCAGACCCAGCCTAGATCAGACCCAGCAGACGCGTCTGAAAAGAGACGCACCATTTTCACAGTTTGGCTGCGAGTAGAAGATGATTAACCCATTATGATTTTTTTTAAGAGCCAGTATCCGAAGGGGGCCCATGTGTAATGCATGATTTTATTGTTTCATTTTCTTATAATTTTGTAATAAAAATTCAACTTGCACTTATTATTCCTTGAAAGGAAGGAGCCTTTTTCTTCGGCAGGGGTGCGATTGTCTTCATTAATAACGTGGCAGTCTTCCTTTCATGCCAGCTGGGTTCAATTTTCTTTTGCAGCTTCATAATTAGGTTTTTGAAGAAGAGAATTCTGCCTGACTGCCTGTACTGTGCTGCTCTCTGACAGCTTCCTCCCTTTATGATCTGGAGTACCTGGATATAGAGAGATGGCAGCAATTAGACCTTACATTCCCTTACACACACGCACACACACACACACTCGTACACATGCACACACACACACGCCCAAGCACGCAAGCACGCGCACGCAACGACACGCGCCAACACACACACACACACACACACACACATACACATACATTTAGATACTGTATACGCACACATACAGTGCACACGTACAAAGAAAGTGATCCTTTTCCCTCCTAACAGCAGTGATCTTGGTTGTTGAACCAAGTAAGCATCCATTTTCATGTTTCATTTCTTTTTGTGTTTGTTTCTCCTTCTTTCTTTGTAAAAGACGATGAAACGCACGGCAGTGTTAGGGCCGTCTCTCAGTGGAACCTCATAGCGGGTGGGGGGACGGACGGCCCCCGACACCCGTGGCTTGTTAAGGGCCGTTGAGTCACCGGGCTCGGGCCCCTGAGCTGTGCACTCCGACTCCGCGCCGAGGCCCGCCGCGGCGTCGGGGTCGCCCACAGAGCTCGTTAAGTGCTTTCCCAAATAGCCGAGCGGGGACCGGAGACGGAGCGTGGCAGTTAGCCCTTTCACAGACGGCCTGTCCGTCCACCAGAGCGGCGCTAAAGAAAGAGGGAGGGGCACGGAACTGTGTCGGTCTGCGCGCACTGGCGCTGTCCGCGGTGCTCAACACAGAAGGCGTGAAACCTTAAACGCTGTCCATGGTACTGCACTGAACCTTAGTCCGGAAACCTTAAACAAGGTTCACTCCATTAAAATGTCGGTGTCAATATGATATTCCAGGTGAGATTTACAATAGTGTAAAAGAGGGCGGAAGGTGAATTGTTTGTGAAGTGGGCTATTTAAATACATTTTGATTTGATTTGATTTGAAAGAGTGATTTGGCATCTGTTGTCTCTCGTCTCTCTTTTCAAAATCAGAAAAAAAACTCATCCCGAACAGATCAACTGCAAACAACATTAATGCAACACGAAACAATAATAAGTGTGAAATTTTAAATCAAGAGAAAAAACTTTCATGTCCCCACCAAACCGTCTGATCCAGTGTGCATCTGTACCTGAGTGGTGGTCAGCACAATTTGCGTTTGTTTTTGGATTGAGACAGTCAAGCCTAGTTTTTCCAGTTTGTGTGCCATCGATATGTATCCATCAGGTTTTTAACAAGTGATCTTCATAGTCCCTGTTAGATTGCTGTAAATGTGCATTTTATCCAGCAAGCAAAATGCTGTTTTGTGTAGGTTTTTTGCTTTGGCAGTTGCTTGCGTTTTGACCGTACTCGCCGTGCTTTGAGATTCCTGAAATAGAACTGATCTGTAATTGTACAGCGTGTAGCGTAAAAGCACAATGTCTTGTTATTTCTTCTCCACATCCTGCCAAGGCACCGGTGGTCCTGTGGAACAGTGGTTGCTGGGCGCGTTGCCCTGGCCGCTCTGTGTCTGCTCGGGATATACCAGCAGGGGGGACGCGGTGGGGACGTGGTGGGGGTGTGTAAAGTGCTCTTAGCCTGGCTCTCTCCGGCCTGTGGAGGTCTCTGCCTTCCAGTGAGGGGGGTTCAGTCTGAAATACCAGCATGCAGGTGCAGCAGAGGCAGGCTGTGGTGTGGTACTGTGTGGTGTGCTGTGATACTGTACAGTGTAGTACTGTGTGGTGTGCTGTGGTGCAGTATGGCACAGTGTGTTGTGGTACTGTATGGTGTGTTGTGATACTGTATGGTCTGCTGTGGTACTGTACGGTGTGCTGTGGTACTGTACGGTATGCTGTGGAACTGTATGGTGTGCTGTGGTACTGTACGGCGTGTTGTGGTACTGTATGGTGTGCTGTGATACTGCATGGTGTGTTGTGGTATTATACGGTGAGCTGTAATACTGTACAGTGTGGTCTGGTACTGTATGGTGTGTTGTGGTATTATACGGTGAGCTGTAATACTGTACAGTGTGGTGTGATACTGTATGGTGTGTGTTGTGGTATTATACGGTGAGCTGTAATACTGTACAGTGTGGTGTGATACTGTATGGTGTGTTGTGGTACTGTATAGTGTGTTGTGATACTGTACAGTGTGATGTGGTACTGTACGGTGTGCTGTGGTACTGTACGGTGTGCTGTGGTACTGTACAGTGTGGTGTGGTACTGTACGGTGTGTTGTGGTACTGTACGGTGTGCTGTGGTACTGTACGGTGTGTTGTGATACTGTACGGTGTGTTGTGATACTGTACGGTGTGCTGTGGTACTGTACGGTGTGTTGTGGTACTGTATGGTGTGCTGTGGTACTGTACGGTGTGTTGTGATACTGTATGGTGTGTTGTGATACTGTACGGTGTGCTGTGGTACTGTACGGTGTGTTGTGGTACTGTATGGTGTGTTGTGGTACTGTATGGTGTGGTGTGGTACTGTACGGTGTGTTGTGGTACTGTATGGTGTGCTGTGGTACTGTATGGTGTGTTGTGGTACTGTATGGTGTGCTATGGTACTGTATGGTGTGCTATGGTACTGTATGGTGTGCTGTGGTACTGTATGGTGTGCTGTGGTACCGTATGGTGTGCTGTGATACTGTACGGTGTGCTGTGGTACTGTACGGTGTGTTGTGGTACTGTACGGTGTGCTGTGGTACTGTACGATGTGTTGTGGTACTGTATGGTTTGCTGTGGTACTGTACGGTGTGCTGTGGTACTGTACGGTGTGCTGTGGTACTGTACAGGGTGGTGTGGTACTGTACGGTGTGCTGTGGTACTGTATGGTGTGTTGTGGTATTATACGGTGAGCTGTAATACTGTACAGTGTGGTGTGGTACTGTATGGTGTGTTGTGGTACTGTACGGTGTGCTGTGGTACTGTACGGTGTGTTGTGGTACTATACGGTGTGTTGTGATACTGTATGGTGTGTTGTGGTACTGTACAGTGTGTTGTAGTACTGTATGGTGTGCTGTGTTACTGTACGGTGTGGTGTGGTACTGTATGGTGTGCTGTAATACTGTACAGTGTGGTGTGGTACTGTATGGTGTGCTGTGGTACTGTATGGTGTGCTGTAATACTGTACAGTGTGGTGTGGTACTGTATGGTGTGCTGTGGTACTGTACGGTGTGTTGTGGTACTGTACGGTGTGGTGTGATACTGTACGGTGTGCTGTGGTACTGGGCGGTGTGGTGTGGTACTGTACGGTGTGTTCTGGTACTGTACGGTGTGCTGTGGTACTGTACGGTGTGCTGTGGTACTATACGATGTGTTGTGGTACTGTACGGTGTGCTGTGGTACTGTACAGTGTGCTGTGGTACTGTACGGTGTGTTGTTATACTGTATGGTGTGTTGTGGTACTGTACGGTGTGGTGTGATACTGTACGGTGTGCTGTGGTACTGGGCGGTGTGGTGTGGTACTGTATGGTGTGCTGTGGTACTGTATGGTGTGCTGTGGTACTGTACGGTGTGGTTGTGGTACTGTATGGTGTGTTGTTATACTGTATGGTGTGTTGTGGTACTGTACGGTGTGGTGTGATACTGTACGGTGTGCTGTGGTACTGGGCGGTGTGCTGTGGTACTGGGCGGTGTGGTGTGGTACTGTACGGTGTGGTGTGATACTGTACAGTGTGTTGTTATACTGTATGGTGTGTTGTGGTACTGTACGGTGTGGTGTGATACTGTACGGTGTGCTGTGGTACTGGGCGCTGTGGTGTGGTACTGTACGGTGTGGTGTGATACTGTATGGTGTGTTGTGGTACTGTACGGTGTGGTGTGATACTGTACGGTGTGCTGTGGTACTGGGCGCTGTGGTGTGGTACTGTACGGTGTGCTGTGGTACTGTATGGTGTGCTGTGGTACTGTACGGTGTGTTGTGGTACTGTACGGTGTGTTGTTATACTGTATGGTGTGTTGTGGTACTGTACGGTGTGGTGTGATACTGTACGGTGTGCTGTGGTACTGGGCGCTGTGGTGTGGTACTGTACGGTGTGCTGTGGTACTGTATGGTTTGCTGTGGTACTGTACGGTGTGCTGTGGTACTGTACGGTGTGCTGTGGTACTGTACAGTGTGGTGTGGTACTGTATGGTGTGCTGTAATACTGTACGGTGTGGTACTCTAGGTTGTGGTGTGGTTGTAATGGGGCGTGACGTGTGAGGTGGGAGGAGCCAAACGCAGCAAGGGGAATCATTAAGCCCTTAGGCCACTAAGGCGGGATACCCCGCAGATAAGGGAAGGAGACAAGACAAGGAACACACACACACCACAGCTACAGACTGGCTCAGTTACACACGAGCCAGAAATAAAACGCCCTGTCTCGATAACGAGACGAATAAGAACAGGCGAGTAGCACAATGGCACAAACAAAACACACAGCAAATATACACAGAAAACTAATAACTACCTATTGGTATAGGAGGAGGGGGCGAAAGAACAGATATTACGTTCCGTGGCTACTTCCCTTAGCTAGCAGTCACATGCAGCAAACAAACCTGGGTAAACACCCGATCTCCCAGGAGAGAGAAACATTTTACAGGTGAGCCGACGGAGCACCGTCGTCCCATTGCCTTACCAGCAAAATGACTAAGCTAAAAATATAAAACCACGCCCAAGCCTCTCAGTAAGGTAAAATGTAACGAGGCGAACCGGAACAGAGATTTTAACGTTCCATGGCGATATAAAAAGGCTCGCAGTCCAATGAATAAAACCAAGAGGGTAAACACCCGATCTCCCAGGAGAGAGAAACATTTTACAGGTGAGCCGACGAAGCACCGTCGTCCCCTAACTTTACTATCCACAGACTAACGCAAGCTTAAATAGGAACAACCGCCCTAGCCTCTCAGTAAACAAATGAATGAAAACGAGGCGAAATGGAACAGAGCTAACGTTCCGAGGCTATTATTATAAACACGCAGTCAAACACAAACACGTCCACAACATCGCCCAAGCTCCACATAAGGAGACAACACACCCGGAGAACGAAACAGAACAACAGTTCACAACAAAATCGTCTCGCAGGCAAAAAAGGCGAACAGGACAGCTGCAACAAAAGACATACGCAAACATAATAGCACGACAGCCTCTAAATACAAATAAAAACCCTGACTCACAACAAAGGGGAACGTAGTCCACGAGAAGGAGACAACAGGGAATAAATGTACCAAGCTACTAACTGGCTTACCGTAACCCGGAAATAAGTGGAGCTAAAACGCCAGGTCTCTCAATAAGAAAACCAAACAAAAGGCGAACAAATGGACCAGAGAAACTGCTACTCTATACTTCTACGAGCTCATAACAAAGTAGAAGCGAAAACGCCCGAATCCCCTAAGGGAAGACATGTGCCGAAGGGCGAACAGAACTAAAGTTCAACAGAATCGCACAAATCTCCATACACGGAGATTAAGCACAACAACGCGAAATAGAGCAGAGATTTACGGTCCCAAACTCCTACGAGATAATCAACCACCTAAGCCATCTAGAAATAAGCCCTGCCCCTACAAAGAGACGCTAAAAATGGGCGAGTAGCCAAAATGGTACGAGCACTCACAGCCAACAATACACCACAATACAAAACAACAAACAAACAGAAGCCCCGAATGAAGGAAACGGTAGGCTTATATACATCTCTAAGGTGACAACGACAGGTGTAAACGCTTAACCAGAAGCTCCGCCAACTCAGCAGGGCGGAGCAAGCATCTACCAAAAGGGCAGCGCCCTCGCGTGGCCACCGAGGAAAACGACCGCATGGGGAAACAGGGTCAAAACCATGACAGTGGTATTGTACTGAGAGATGGAGTGAGAGAAGGAGAGGGATGAAGAGAGAGGGATGAAGAGAGAGGGATAGTGAAATTGTGGGAGAGAGGGATGGAATGAGAGAAGGAGAGGAAGAAGAGATTGTGAGATGGAAGGAGAGAGAGAGGTAGATAGATTTCCCCTGTGCCAGTTTGCTTTATGTGGTTTCAGTGTTTGGTGGCAGACAGACAAACCAGACGGAGACGGTCATTCTCTCTGAAGGCACACTTTGCCACATCTAAATAGGGATTCTGTTAAGGGACAGGGAACCCCCCCCCTCAAGTTTCTCAGTTCTTTGTTTGACTTGTTTGTTTGTTTGTTTGTTTGGGACTGAATTCTCAAAGTGACCCCAAATTAACCAGTAATACATTTACTTGGAAAATGTGTTTCTGTGTGCGGAGGTGGTTGAGGATTTGATGCATCTGGGTGTGTGTGTGCGCCATATGGAGAATGTACGTGTGAAGCCTCACAATATGATTTGCAGTGTATTTAAAAACTTCCAGTTCCTCCCTTCCATAGGGATTGTTTTGATTGACAGTGCAAGAGTTAATTACTGCAGAGCCTATCTTCTAGTCTCCAATGTACAGTTCCCTTTTGATAGAGGTTGTGTATAAAATATAGGGCAAAGATCATTTACATACACTATATTCCTAATATAATATTTACTTCACTATTTCTCCTCATATTTCTGTCATTATGGATATTTACATTCAGCATTATAGAGAGACTTGGGCCCTGATCAAGGGGGCAGCACAGGGTATGGTGGAGGCAGGCGGATATGGAGGGGGCGGCCGGGTATGGAGGGGGTGGGCTGAGAATCATGGTAGTCAGATTCAGTTCAGCAAATGATTATATTAGCATGTACGGAGCTCTGGATGGAGTCTGGTTTCAGCATGACAGGCGGAATCAATCAAGCTCTCTGACCATTTGAAAAGCCTCTCTTTCTCCCTCTCTCTATCTATCAATTGCTATCTGTCTCTCTCTCTCACTCATTCACCTCTCTATCTTTAGTCTATTGATTGCTCTCTCTCTCTCTCTTTTTCTCCCTTTCCCTCTCTTTTTCTCTCTTTCTCCCTCTCTCTCTCTCTCTCTCCCTTGCCCTCTCTCTTTCTCTCTCTCTCTCTCTCTGAAATTCAAATTCTAAATGCTTTCTTGGCAGGAACTACATCTCTAAACGTTGCCAAAGCATACAGCACCACATCCAAATATAAATACAGATAAAAAATACAATACTCTCTCTCTGGTTTGGTTTTGATCTGAGTCTCATCACATGAGCTATTGTTAACAACTGATGAGATGATAATCCATTCCATCTCATACTGCCTGCCCACAATCCACCTATCTCCATTTTCTTTCTCTTTAAATTCCACTTCCATCATTGTCTTTTTATGCGTTTTCAAACACTGGGCTATTGTGGTGCCAGAGAGTGATTTATTGCCACGGTGTTAATCAGATAGAGAATCACAATTACTCTCATACAGAGGCATGTTCACTTTATTACCAGCTTCTCATTTCTCTCAACGTCTGCAGTTCTTCTCAGAACCTGTTCTCAGTGGCTTTTGCATACAGGGTATGGACCTAATTTCATCATAGCTTTCATTTTCTAATTATATATAGAATAGAATAGAATAGAATAGCTTTTATTTTTCTGTGAGGGAACTTCAGTTGTAGTTGCCAGCAAAAAAAAAAGACACAGACAGTGGGGCAGACCCACAAAACACAAACAAACATGTTAAATAAAGACATTCGATTGAATCTAATATTTCACATTAAAGTGAAGGTATGAGTGGAGTGGAATTGATTTTGATTATGATTCTGATTAAAAATACTATTATTGTTAGTATTATGATCAAAATTATATTAAATGAATTAATTATCCAATTATGATGAAAAATTAAGCATCAAAAGCAATAACAGTTCCTCATCTGCCTTTACTGCCTTGAGATGTCTAGTGTCATTAAGCAGTCTAACAGCTGTAGGGACAAATAATATCAAAGCAATTTGGCTATTGAGTTCATCTGGCTTGTGGTTAATATCTTGAGTGCTATATCATTGTCAATGACGACCTGGCATCAGCTCTGCTCGTTGCGTAAACCTTTATGAATGCACTCATGTAAGTCGCTCCGGATAAGAGTGTGTGAAATGTTAAGTGGCGAGCAGACTGTTCACGCTCAAATAAATGGTTTGCCTCCAAGTGTTTTTATTCACAAAAGTAAGAGCGTAGGGGTAACAGCGGAGGGCGTACACTCTGGCGTTCGCCTTTCTTCACCGGGCGAACGTCGAACAAACTTTCCTCACCGTGGTCCTGGTCCAGGCGACGTTCCATGTTCCCCACTGAGGCACGGACTGCCGCCGTATCCTTGAGCAAGGAACTTAAGCTGACTTGATTCAGTAAAAATATCCCGCTGTATAAACGGATTGTATGGGAAAATGTAAGCCGTGTAATTCACTCTGGATAAGAGCATCTGCTAAATACCATAATGCAATGCTGCTGTTGTTATTGGGGGAGCTGGAGGCAGGATTTCTGGAGGGTTTATGTGTGTATATGCGCGTGGGTGTGTGTGTTTGCGTGTGTGTGTGTGTGTGTGTGTGTGTGTGTGTGTGTGTGTGTGTGTGTGTGTGTGTGTGTGTGTGTGTGTGTGTGTGTGAGCACCCTAAACTGTCTCTGCCTCTGCCTCCCTCCCAAATTATGCCAACATACAGACATGCAGCTCTAGTGGAAGGAACATCTGTCAGTGCTGAAACTGCATGATGTGACAGTCCCCAGCTTAATTTGCCATAAGGTGACAGAAGGCCCTCCAGACATGGCTCTAACATTAGGTTACCCACCAGCGGCAGCCTCCTCTGATTGGTCCGTTTCGCCATCGCAGTCACGTCTCCACCTGTCTGTCCGCTGTGGACAGATGTGTCCGTGCCGTCATGGCGTGCTGACTCCATGTGGGCCTTTTTCCCTTCTGTACAGTGGGCTGCAGGCCTTTTACAGGATGCTGAATGCGTAAGCTGGCTGATCACAGAAACTGGCTGATTGTTTTTTATCACCCAGAGGATGTGTAGTGAGATGAGAGAGAGACAGAGAGAGAGCGAGGGGGAGAGAGGTAGGGAGGGAGGGAGAGAGATGCATGATGTTCTTCATTAAAAACATATCTGTTATTATAACTCAATAGATTTAAATGTTTAAAAATAAGACAAACTGGCCAGAAACAGCAGTCTTCTCGGTTATCTCTGCCTGACACAGCGGTTGCATATTGGCTGTGTTAACACTCTTAATGAGGTTACAGGCTGCCTGGAAGAGGAGGGTAATAACACTGTTGTGTGTTTTAGGGTTGTGTACCGTGTCAGGGAAAGGAAGTTTACCGTTGTTATTACACTGCAGGCTAATGACCCGGTGCAAGGGGAAGCAAGTTACAGCTACTCAAGAACCTGTCATAAGGGGACTTATTATTGTGCCCAGTGGAGTAGGTCAGTAACAGGATTTAAATACATACATTTCCACGTAGTATTTAAAAATAATTCTTTAAACTTTTCTTTTTAAATACTTACATGGAAATTACTTTGTCAAAGCATAAAGTGTAAACGTTATTTTAAAATTATAAACGTTTTTTTTTAGTTTTTTTTAAAGTTTTTTAAAAGTAAAAATACTTCAATACAACTCAATTGGACCTGATTCTTACATACAGCTCAATTGGACCTGATTCTTACATGCTGCTTATCTATGAAGGCCAGACAAGGGAGAATTTTAAAAGAATCCACCAAGGAATTAACTGTTGTTAAAATGGTCGTCTCCATCTGCAAATTAACTGGGATGAAAGAACTGCCGTGATGAAAGAACTGCTTACAAATCCCGGGCCAGATCAGTATTGAGAGCGAAACTGAGTTCCTTTTGCTTAGCGGGAGCTTCGATCCAGGCGATAATGTGGATGGAAACGGCGCTTTCGGACGTGGGCGGGGAGGCTTTCGGACGTCAAAAATCTGTGTCTCTCTAACACCTGAAAACGAGGCCCTGCAGAGGATGAAAGGCGGTTGATCTCGTGATGAATGTCAGGGTCATTGGTGTCTCCGAAAGGGAGGAAAGACAGGACCCACGTCCTTCACGGGACGGTTAGAGTAGGGACTCTTAAGGCGGCAGCCGTCGATTGACCAGGCACGCTCGCTAGCCCCGATGCCCCTCACTGGACATCTGTCCCTGGCTGACGATCATTGTCCACCTGCACCGCTTTCATATCAAAGAGGACATCCTCCATCTCTCCCATTTGCCAGTTTGGTACTCTGCTATTTTATGAGATACATTTGTAGCCAGGGTCTAAAATGTACTTTTTCACCCACTGGCCAGAAGTTGCTTGTGGAGTCACCAGCCATTTTAAACATTTTACCAGCCACATTACCTTTTACAATATAACAAAACCTGGTTGGTTTCTGGCCAAAGTGGCTGCTAGAGTAAAGATTTCAGCAGCCTAATGCATCCTCCTGAGCTCCAAGTGACATTTGAAGGAACCAGCAAAATCTTCGACCCCCCCCCCCCCCCCCCCTGCTGTTTTTAAGGGACATGGTAACGCTTGTCCCAGCCGGGGTAAGACGGGACAGTCAGTGGGCAGCGCGCTTACACTAATCATTTGTGATTGTGAAACTTGGCTAAGTCATCTCCCTGCCTTTCTATGTCTCTTTTCCTCTTCCTCTCCTCCTTTCTCCTCCTTTTCTTTACTCATTTGATCCTCTATCTCTCCCCTGGTCTTCCTCTCTTTTCCCCTCAGTCGCTCACTCTTACTCTCTCATTTCAGTTGAGTATTCCCAAACAAATGATTGAAGAAACAGTGCAAAAACAATGACAGTCAACAGATGCGGATGGCAACAGTAAGCTTCCCTCTCCCTCCCTCCCTTCCCCCTCCCTTTCTTTCTCTCTCTTCCTCCCTCCCTTCCCTCTCCCTTTCTCTCTCTCTCTCCCCAGGCTAACGATGCTTCGGGCAACACCTGGAACTGGCTGTACTTCATCCCCCTCATCATCATCGGATCCTTCTTCATGCTCAACCTGGTCCTGGGAGTCTTATCAGGGTAAGCCGAGTGGACTCCACTCAGTCGCTAAGCTACACGACCCCAACGCGGCAGCAGGCTTTGTGCAACTCCCTCTGCACTGCAATACTCTCAGAACGCAATCCCGGCATGCCCCGGGGCCAGAGGTTCTGAAGTTGATTTAACCTGGCATCGCTAACAAACCATCACCCGCCATTTCCCGTGGCTTGGAGGGATTGCTGGGATGTGTTAAAGGGATAGTTTGGAATTTTGGACATAATGTCTCAATTACGACTTACCCATGATGTAGTTGATTGATGGAAACCATTTTCAGCTAATTCCATGCTGTCCCTTCTTTTGGACATACACACATTGCTAATGCTAGCACAACTCTAAGGTAACCGGTAGCATCCACTACCAAACACACTTAAACACTCCACAGTGCACCCAAAGCAAATAAAACACGTGGACAGTCTATCGGGGTTATTTTGAGTGTTTATACCATCATTTTTTTAAGTCAAACTATCGTTGAATCCTTTACTTTGTGCTGACCTATATTCTCTGTGGAAGTACGGCGGCGGAGCGAACGTGGCCATTTCAACTTGTTGCTCTTCTTTGTTGTTGTAGTCAACCAGTGCCGGCAATACATTCGTAGGTAACGTAAAGTATTGCTCCCTACATAGACTGTCGTCGTATTTTATTTGCTTTGGGTGCACTGTGGAGTGTTTAAGTGCATTTAGTAGTGGATGCTACCGGTTACCTTAGAGTTGCGCTAGCATTAGCAACGTGTGTATGTCCAAAAGAAGGGACAGCATGAAATTAGCTGAAAATGGTTTTCATCAATGAACTACATCATGGGTAAGTCGTAATTGAGACATTATGTCCAAAATTCCGAACTATCCCTTTAACACTGAGTCGTCTCAGCGGGCGGAGGGGTAGTGGAGGATTGAACAAATGGACAAAGGAAGTCGCGATGACCTGTTGTGTGTTCCAAAACTGAAGAGAAAAAAGGGGAAAAGCCTTAAAAAAAACTGAACACAAAAACACAAAAAGTTACCCTTGCCTTGAATGGGGGGGGGGGGGGGGGGGGGCTTACTGAAGAGGTGTGCGTTACTAGAGCAATATTGTAAATATGATGTTTAGTGCAGATTTGTGGGCTCAAGTGTTTATCTGTCTCATTAGAAGTAAATCTAGGTTTCCGAGCTTTAGCAGACTGAATGAAGCAGAGTGGTCAGCAAACACACCCGGAGCACAACAGCCCGGAGCTAGCCGAACGCTGCCCACACACACACACACACACAGACTGTTACCTTTAAGCACAGCTGGAGTGCTGGATAGAGAGACAGGGGTGTGTTCATTCAGCATACCCAGGGCATGCGTTGCTATAGTGGATATTATATTCATTTAGCATACCCAGGGCATGCGTTGCTATAGTGGTTATTATAGTAATACACAGGTACATGCGCACACATGCTGCTGCTGATAATTCAGTATGTCAGAAGGGCTATATACAGGGCCAGTTCAGGATAGACCAAGGTGTGATTTCTGTAACTTGCATCCTCGTCGAGAGGTATACGTGTTTGCATAGACACGGACACGCACGTAGCACACGGATGCACACACACGCATGCACAAACATACATATATGCAGGTATGTATGTATGTTTGTGTGCGCACACACACACACACACACACACACACACACACACACACACACACTCACACACGTACACTCTGTGCTTAATGGAGGATGTCCTGTTGCCTGTGCACTGTTGTGTTATTGTTTAGCCGTAGCTATAGTTTCAGCTGCTGTTGGGAGCTGAACTGATTACTTCTCGGAAGCCTAATCTAATTTTCACCGCCGTTCCGCCAAATGGCTTCCCTGCCCCTCCGAGGTGCCGCTGTGGCACGGCACTTTTTATTACAAAGTATTCTTCTCCATTCCGGCTTCCCGCTTTCAGTTTTTATTCTTTTACGTGTCATTAAAATGAAACTTGGTCGGTTTCAGTTTTCTCATCCAATTACTGTAGACATACTCTCGCTCAGAGACCGCAGCCTTACGTGAGAGGGGTCAAGCGGTCACCGTGGTCCCCCTCAACCCTCACACCCCCCCCCCCCCCCCCCAGTCTGTAAAATCTCAAGGCCGTATTGTAGGGTGATTTCCTCAGTGTCTGATTCACATCATAGCTAGAGGGTGGGACTGCTAGCATGCTTTAGCCTGCCTCTCTGTTCTCTCTCTCGCTCGCTCACTCACTCACAACATACACACATATACTTGAAGACCGTCGCACATACACACCCTCACACGCACAAATACAAACATGCTCATGCACAGACACAGGGCATGCACACAGACAAACACACACACACACGCACACACACACACACACTCTAAAACTAAAAAAACCCTACTCGCATAGGTACATAGAGTCTCTTCCCTCTTTGTGTCACTGGGAACACAGCAGCCTTTCTATAGCCCACGGTACTCTGGGCAGCGCTGCATAAGCCTAGTGAGCACTGTACAATGTGGCTCAGCGTTATTAAATCTTACGTGACATTGCTCCTGTGAATCTTTACCAGGCCCCCTGCTCGCATCAGGAGCAGGCACGGTAGGTACCGTCACGTTCGCTCTGAAGGATTACACAATGCAATATGTTTACGCTCTCACAAGTGCTGTCGCAGGCTTACAGCTTAGCACCGTTTATCAGCTCGATTGCACTAACAGTACTGCCTGTTCTTTACCTACGTTGGTCTCGGCGCGATATTAATTTAATGCATCCTACAAGGGCCCTGTTAGCTGCTGTGGATAAGAGTGTCAGCCAAATAAATGAATTAATAACTTAATAACCGTTCGCGTCTAGCACAGTGCCCTGGAGTGGCTGTTGAACACTCATTACCCCTGCCGCTGATTTCTCATACTCTGTCCGGTCTTTAGCCAGAGAAGAGTAAACGTTTAGTAAGTGTTGAGCTGTTTTTTTTTCATGACGTTCATCATATTATAAATATACGTATTTAAAAGCTTCCAAAAAAGATCAATGTAACGCAATATTGGAAGTCTTACTATATTATTTAATTTTCCTTAACTTGAACAGTTCCTTATAGCATGAGCTATTTTTCATTAAAATGAATATGACTCTAGCAGCGGGTGCTCAGATATTTAACCCCCCCATACGCCACTGAGAAAAATTGAGGCCAGAAATGAGGCCCACCTACAAGGCTAAGATGGCCGCCCTTGTTGTAGAGCCTTCAAAACTGTGAGATTAGTTCCCTCAGCTGGGACCTTGGGACCTGTTCCAGTCCACTGAATACTCTCCTTCACTGTTCCCTCAGGACCAATCACTCTGAAACCCCCCACCGAGACCCACATATGTGAGCTTTGCGGTCCTGAGTGTTGTTCCAAACTATATAAAACAAGCAAAGGAAAGGACATGAGCTATTCAAACTCTACAAAAAAAAATAGCTTCAGCACAAGGGTGTATCCCATGATCCTCAGCAAGGCTCAGAACCTTCTATATTAATGGTGCAGTTAGTTTTGAAGAACTGCAAACCCGGGGCCAGCGTCAACTAGAAAACAGCAGAGAAACGGTCTCACAAATGTTTAAGTGCTGTACTGGTTTTAGCAACCTTGTTCACACATTTTCTGGATATTTTGCGGAGGGAAATATGTATAATTTAGCTGTTGACCACCCAGAGCTGTGGGGCAGTGCTGTGGGGTGGGGGCTGGGGATGCGTGTCTCTCTCTGTTTCTCTACAACTTCTAACTTATCTCTGTAGACTTTGTTGTCTTGCTACATCTCTCTCTCATAAGCGTCAGCCTGAAAGTGTGGGACAGGCCGTGCTGTGATTGTGAAGGACTGGGTTTACTGTTTGAACGTGGTTCCTGAGCTTCCTTCACAGAAGCTGGTGAGAGGTGAATCGATCGGGTGCAGACAGCTGTGTAGTCCTGAGAGGGAATAGTGTCCCTTCCTCCCCTCCTCTCTCGCTCTCCTTCCTCCCCTCTTCTCTCTGTCTCTCTCTTTGCCCTCTCTTCCCTCTCTCTCTCTCTCCCTCTCTCTGTCTCTCTCTCTCTCTCTCTCTCTCTCTCTGTCTCTCTCTCTCTCCCTCTCTCTCCCTCTCTCTCTCTCTCTCTCTCTCTCTCTCTCTCTCTTTCTCTCTCTCTCTGGGTGGTTTAGAAGGTCAGTGTTTAATGATCTTACACAGTAAGGATGACAGAGTGGCTTTTTAAAGTGGGCATCTCCCAACCACAGAGGGCTCGGCTTTCATTGATCCTGGAGGGACACAGATGTGCACTCACAGCACACACACACACAAACACACACACAATCTTGCACACACGTACACATGTTCTCGCACGCACACGCACATACAAACATTGTATACACACGTGTGTGGGTGAGATGTTTGTGCCTGTGTGGCCATGTGTATGATAGAGACTGTGTGAGTATGTGTTGGTAAGATATTTGTGTGTCTGTGTGTGTATGTATATGTGTATGTGTGTGTGCATGCACATAAATGAGTGGGTTTGCAAGCTTTGGTCCTTGGACCCCTTCTGCTGCCCCCTTCTGGCAGGGAAGGAAACAACATCATTCACTGAAATATTCTCTCTCTCTCTCTCTCTCTCTCTCTGTCCTACCCTTTTTCTTTCTTTCTCTCTCAATTTTTTCAATTTTTCAATTTCAAGGTGCTTTATTGGCATGACAAAATGTGTTGCCAAAGCAAATGTTACAAACAACAACAACAGTAATAATAATAATAATAACAACAGTAATAATAATAATAATAAAGATAATAATAATAACAATAAAAACAATATTCAATAAATACAAATGAATTCAACAACCTATCAATCACAAATGTCTTAACTGCTTAAACTGTCTCACCCTCTCTCTCACTCACTCTCTCTTATGAGTATGAGTGATGTAATAATGCTAAAACCTAAGACAAGTGTATGCACCTCTTCACAGGAAGAGATCGACTTCAGTCGATTGTGGTGAGGCGTGAGATCCATTAATCAGTGGCTTTTCGATCACAGTTATTTGAGAAGGCTGAATATATAAACACACCAGTACCAATTAGCAACAGATTTCTACAGGCATCATAGATGATCAGTTTCTAATGAAGTCTCATGACTATTAAACACAGCTCTCAAGAAAGGACATAGATTTTTGTTCTATAAAAACCTATTTGTGATCCAGCAAACATTATGGATAGTGATTGACACCACCCACTGACTGTATTACAATATAATAGCACAACACTGAGGAGATGAATTCCTTTCATTTCCATTTCACACCTGTTCTGACAGGTGTGGTAAGCCAAGGCAGCCTCCACCCTGAAGGGGTGGTGGAACAGATGGTGTGTCGCGTGATTTCATAAACGCCATTTATCCTGCAGTCCTCTCTCCTCAGGAAGAAGGGAAATGATAACAGTGGAAGATAATGGAGCACAGTTAACATGGTCTTGGGAGTGCCAGAGGAAACGCTGTGTGTGTGTGTGTGTGTGTGTGTGTGCGTATGTGTGTGTGTTTGTGCGTGTGTTTGCATGTATGTGAGTCTGTGTGTATGTGCATGTGCTAATAAAATGTGGAATGTGGAGTTTATTCTCTATGATCATTATCTATGTGGCTGTGTGGGCGTGCATGTGTGTGTGTGTGTGTGCGTGTGTGTGTGCGTGTGTGTGTGTGCGTGTGCGCACGCGTGCGTGTACCTGTGTGTCCCTCCATCCGCAGGGAGTTTGCGAAGGAGAGGGAGAGGGTGGAGAAGAGGCAGGAGTTCCTGAAGCTGCGCCGGCAGCAGCAGATCGAGAGGGAGCTCACCGGCTACCTGGAGTGGATATGCAAGGCAGGTCAGGCTGGCCTCCGCCCTCGACCGCTATCCATCCATTCTACACACACCCTGTACTGCCACCAACACTCGGCTCCACACACACCTCGTCCACCATCACTCCGTCCTGCCACCATCACTATACGCGCACATCTCCACCCTCTACTGCCACCATCACTATACGCGCACATCTCCACCCTCTACTGCCACTATCACTCCATCCTGCCACCATCACTATACGCGCACATCTCCACCCTCTACTGCCACTATCACTCCATCCTACACACACCCTGTACTGCCACCAACACTCGGCTCCACACACACCTCGTCCGCCGTCACTCCGTCCTGCCACCATCACTATACGCGCACATCTCCACCCTCTACTGCCACTATCACTCCACCCTCTACTGCCACTATCACTCCACCCTCTACTGCCACTATCACTCCATCCTACACATACTGTACATTACATACACCCTTCCACCCTCTACTGCCACTATCACTCCATCCTACACATACTGTACATTACATACACCCTTCCACCCTCTACTGCCACTATCACTCCATCCTACACACACCCTGTACTGCCACCAACACTCGGCTCCACACACACCTCGTCCACCATCACTCCGTCCTGCCACCATCACTATACGCGCACATCTCCACCCTCTACTGCCACTATCACTCCATCCTACACGTACAGTACATTACATACACCCTTCCACCCTCTACTGCCACTATCACTCCATCCTACACATACTGTACATTACATACACCCTTCCACCCTCTACTGCCACTATCACTCTATCCTACACACACCCTCTGCTACCACTATCACTCCATCCTACACGTACAGTACATTACATACACCCTTCCACCCTCTACTGCCACTATCCATCCATTCTACACACACCCTGTACTGCCACCAACACTCGGCTCCACACACACCTCGTCCACCATCACTCCGTCCTGCCACCATCACTATACGCGCACATCTCCACCCTCTACTGCCACTATCACTCCATCCTGCCACCATCACTATACGCGCACATCTCCACCCTCTACTGCCACCATCACTCCGTCCTGCCACCATCACTATACGCGCACATCTCCACCCTCTACTGCCACTATCACTCCATCCTACACGTACAGTACATTACATACACCCTTCCACCCTCTACTGCCACTATCACTCCATCCTACACATACTGTACATTACATACACCCTTCCACCCTCTACTACCACTATCACTCCATCCTACATGTACTGTACATTACATACACCCTTCCACCCTCTACTGCCACTATCACTCCATCCTACACGTACAGTACATTACATACACCCTTCCACCCTCTACTGCCACTATCACTCCATCCTACACGTACAGTACATTACATACACCCTTCCACCCTCTACTGCCACTATCACTCCATCCTACACGTACAGTACATTACATACACCCTTCCACCCTCTACTGCCACTATCACTCTATCCTACACATACTGTACATTACATACACCCTTCCACCCTCTACTACCACTATCACTCTATCCTACACATACTGTACATTACATACACCCTTCCACCCTCTACTACCACTATCACTCCATCCTACATGTACTGTACATTACATACACCCTTCCACCCTCTACTACCACTATCACTCCATCCTACACACACCCTCTACTACCACTATCACTCCATCCTACACACACCCTCCATCCTACACACACCCTCTACTGCCACTATCACTCCATCCTACACGTACAGTGCATTACATTCAATCTTCCACCCTCTACTGCTACCATCACTCCATCCCACACACACCCTGTACTGCCACCAACACTCTGCTCCACACACACCTCCTCCACCCTCCTCCACCATCACTCCATCCTTCACACACGCCTCATCAGCTCTTTCTAGTGTATTTTTTTCTTGTCACATATTACCGAAAACTGTAATGAGTTCGACGGAAATGGTGGTTTTCCAAACACTCTCAGAATAGAGCCCCTTTAAAAGCTTATCACCATTAAAGGAGCCGAGCGCCTTAAAACGTGAAGGTGTTGCTGCATTTTCTTGAATTCTGACTTCGCTCAAGTTCTGAAGTTCAATTTATTGTCAATTTCCGCACCAAGGTACCTATTTCGTCACCCTCTGGATATCCACACCTTTAATGGAAGTGGCGGGGATGTGGACCTCGTTTGCCCTGAACTTAATAACCCCGTCCTTGGGTTTTTCACATTGACCTCGAAAAAACTTAGTTCAAAACAGTCACTCCATCTTACACACACCTCCTCCACCCTCTCTGGCCACTATCATGCTGTCCTCCACACACTCCCACAGTCACACATTTTGGCTCTCTGTTGAGTGAATGAACATCCAGTGCATTTGCGCACACTTGGAAGCACTTGTGCCGGCACTAAACCTATGAGCCAAACCTGATGGGGGAAACTAAGTGTTGTGCAACCCACCCCACGGGAGGTTTCCCTGCTGCACGCTGTGTGTGTGTGTGTGTGTGTGTGTGTGTGTGCATGCGTGTTTGTGTGTGTATGCGAGTGAGTACACACTGCAACATTTCAGAGGGCTTTTGTTCACTGGCTGCCGTTCACCCTGCTGGAGTGCTGACGCGGTCTTAGCTGTCATGGCGATTGCTGGGAAAGAGGTTACAAGAAAGAGTTTATATGGTTTCCCCCTGCTCTTTCCCATTCAGCGTTTAGTCATGCAGTGTCAGGCTGTCTCAAAGCCGCAGACGTGTGATTGGTTAATGGCGCTGTGAGGGTCAGTCTGGGAGAAGGCATCTTTGATGGCCGCAGCTTTCCTGTGGGGGAAACTGGAGCTTTAACCGTTTGATCCTTTCCCCCATTTGTTCACTGTCAATATGTGAGCTGTGTGCTACACGCACTCATCAGATGAGCTTATGCGTGACAATTTAACCATCCACTGTGCTTTTGTGTGTGTGTGCGTACGTACGTGTGAGCGTACGTGTGCGTATGGGTGCGTCTTTGTGTGCCTGTCTGTTTATACGTACAGAATATGGCGATTGTTTTGTGTTCTGTCGATGGTTGTATTATTTGGTGTCTTTTATCTTCACAAACACATTACTGTGTGTGTTTGTATGGTAAAGTACTGTACAGTGCTATCTCATTTCTGCATTTCCTTTAAACCTGTGTTCAGGTTCAATAATGTAAAAAAAGCCGGTAACGCTTTATATTAAAGAAACTATTTAGTCCCATTGAGTCTGATTTCATATGGTCTTTAATGTTGGTGTCATTTTCTGGTATGGAAGCTGGTCAGTCATGGTTACCCACAATGCATTGTGGTAGCAGAAAAAAACTTGTCTGGTGGAGGCTTTGCAGGGCAGAGATGTGTGAAAATAAGTGAGAAATAAGTAATAAGTGAGAAACATGTTATACATATTGAGGAGTATTGCACTCTCCTGTTGTCTTTGAAGATTATTTCATCCTTGAAAGCTATGGGAGTGCAGTGGAAGTTGTCAAATATCACCAAAAGTCTAAAAACAGCAAAGGTTTATTCTTACTTTTACTTTTAGAATAAGTATAATATGTTAATCTTTCTTTTTCACTTACTAGCTTGATATTGTTTACTGTCAATTCTAGCAATGTCTGTGCTGATGTTGGTGATAGTGATTTGGCTAGCTCACTGGCTTGTAACTAAGCCTGCTACCAAAAATACTTGGTGACTAGTATTTTCTTCTAAACGTATCTGCAAGTGCTTGTTGGTGTAATCTTCCCCAAATTTCCATCTTCAGTGTCTCCCTACATCTACATTTCGACGGGGGAAAAAAACGAAAGAATTTAAAATAAAGTTCAACGTTCTTTGTAGTGGTAAATTTACCCTCAAAACACCCTTGAAAAGTCTGAAAGGATAACCTCAGGTGTTGAGCGTTACCTGGATTTGATTGACATGCTTGAATGAGGATGGTTGTGGGGCCGTTTCCCTGGAAACGTACCGTGTGTGACTCCGCGATCTCCCTGCTTTCAGAGGAAGTCCTGCTGGCCGAGGAGGACAAGAACGCCGAGGACAAGTCCCCGCTGGACGGTGCGTGGTACAAGAGGAAACAAAACAGCTCCGGTGAAATAGGGGTAGAGCCGATCGCGCGTGGTTTGCAATAGCTCCCTATAGCAAAGCACGCCAGGCTAAGGTACGACGCTTAACTAGCGCATGCTGTTCTTTCTTAAAATGGGGAGCACGTGCATTGTCGCGCTATAGAGACCTGACACATGGTGTTAGGCCCTGGCGCTGAACATACAGGTTCTCTCTGCGCCTCTTAGCGACGCGTGTTTTCCCAGGTAGTGTGACAGGTAATCTTTCTCGCCTGGGGAAAGAGCGCCGAAGAGTCTGTGAACCGGACGAGGGGCCGCGAGGAAGCTGCCGTGACCGCCGTCGGTCCGGACGATTGGCCCTGTCTCTTCCGCCGTCCCCTCACATAAGCGTCAGCCTGAAAGTGTGGGACAGGCCGTGCTGTGATTGTGAAGAACTGGGTTTAGTGTTTGAACGTGGTTCCTGAGCTTCCTTCACAGTAGCTGGTGAGAGGTGAATCGATCGGGTGCAGACAGCTGTGTAGTCCTGAGAGGGAATAGTGTCCCTTCCTCCCCCTCTCCCTCTCTCTGTCTCTCTCTTTGCCCTCTCTTCCCTCTCTCTCTCTCACTCTATCTGTCTCTCTCTCTCTCTCTCTCTCTCCCTCTCTCTGTCTCTCTCTTTGCCCTCTCTTCCCTCTCTCTCTCTCTCTCTCTCACTCTATCTGTCTCTCTCTGTCTCTATCTCTGTGTCTCTCTCTCACGGAGAGGGGGAAAAGTCTGTCTCACTTTCCCCCTCTCCGTCTCTCCCTCTCTCTCTCCCCCCACCCCCTCCCTAGCACACGTATGGGGCGGGGCAGGGCGTGGCACAGGCCCTCCCCTACCCTTGGCGATTCCACACATTACCAAAGGCCCATAACCTCCGCCCGTCAGACCTGGTGTGGGAGCCCAGCTTGATTACAGGGATTAGGGTGACAGGCTAATTGGATTAGCACTGCTGAAAGCCCCTTCATTTCTCGCAGTAGCGGGAAAGGAACTGCAGCACACGCGTGCTGTACGTCACTGCCAACCGCCACGGCACACGGTCTGTGTGCTGATACACTTACTTAAACATGTCCTCCCCACTCAGAGAACACATGTATCATGCATGCACACATATATATATATATATATATATATATATATATATATATATACGTATATATATATATATATATATATATATATATATATATATATATATATATATATACAGTACCAGTCAAATGTTTGGACACACCTGCTCATATAAGGGGTTTTCTTACAGTTTAGAATAATAGTAAAAACATAAAACCTATGAAATAACATAAATGTAATTATGCAGTGACCAAAAAAAGTGTTACACAAATCAAAATGTATCTCAGGTTCTTCAAAGTAGCCACCCTTTGCCTTGATACCAGCTTTGCACTCTTGGCATTCTCTCAGCCAACTTCATGAGGTAACCACCTGGGATGCTTTTCCAACAGTCTTGAAGGAATTCCCACATATGCTGAGCACTTGGCTGCTTTTCCTTCACTCTCCGGTCCCACTCATCCCAAACCATCTCTATTGGGTTTAGGTTGGGTGTTAGATTAGGTCATCTGATGCAGCACTCCATCACTCTCCTTCTTTGTCCAATAGCTCTTACACAGCCTGGAGGTGTGTTTTGGGTCATTGTCTTGTTGAAAATCAAATGAGGGCCCAACTAAAGTGCAAGCCAGATGGGACGGTGTGTCACTGCAAAATGCTGTGGTAGGCATGCTAGTTAAGTGTGCCTCCAATTCTACATAACTCCTCCAACAGTGTCACCAGCAAAGCAACCCCACACCATCACACCTCTCCCCCATGCTTCACAGTTCTAAATGAAAACTACTTGTCGGGGGTGCATTTCAATAATACTTTTTTATTTTGGAAAGAAATTCAAGCATTTAAGCATCAGCCTTTAGATGAAAATGTCTCCAAGATAATGAGAAAGATACATTGTATCAACTGTGTCCAAACGTTTGACTGGTACTGTATATACTGTATATACAGATCCTTTCCAAAAAATTTGAATATCATGGAAAAGTTTTTTTTTTTTCCATAATTCCATTCAAAAAGTGAAACTTTCATAGATTATAGATTCATTACACACAAAGTGAAATATTTCTAGCCTTTATTTGTTTAATTTTTCATAATTTTGGCTTACAGCTCCAGAAAACCCCCAAAACAGTATTTCAAGAAATTAGAATAGTGTGTCGAAAATCAGCATTTACTTCAGTTATTTCAGAGAATGAGTGGAGTGGCTTGACTCGAGGAATCCGACAGTTGTAGCCCATGTCCCGGATACGTCTGTACGTGGTGGTTTTTGAAGCACTGACTCCAGCCTCAGTCCACTCCCTCTGCATCTCCGCCAGATTTTGGAATCGTCTTTGCTTGACAATCCGCTGAAGCCTACGGTCATCTCTTTTGCTTGTGCACCTTCTCCTGCCACATTTTTCCCTTCCATTAAACTTTCTATTGATATGCTTGGACACTGCACTCTGTGAACAGCCAGCCTCCTTAGCGATGACCTTTTGTGGCTTACCCATCTTCTGGAGGGTGTCAATGATGGTCTTCTGGCCAATTGTCAAGTCTGCAGTCTTCCCTATACTGAACCAAACTGAGATAAACTTTGCAGGTGTTTTGAGTAAATTAGATGATAGTGTGACACTCAGTCTAAAACATTCATTCTCTGAAATAACTGAAGTAAATGCTGATTTTCGACACACTATTCTAATTTCTTGAAATACTGTTTTGGGGGTTTTCTGGAGCTGTAAGCCAAAATTATGAAAAATTAAACAAATAAAGGCTAGAAATATTTCACTTTGTGTGTAATGAATCTATAATCTATGAAAGTTTCACTTTTTGAATGGAATTATGGAAAAAAAAACAACTTTTCCATGATATTCTAATTTTTTGGAAAGGATCTGTATATATATATCTATATATATATACACCGATCAGCCACAACATTAAAACCACTGACAGGTGAAGTGAATAACATTGATTATCTCATTGTTATTTTGGTTCTGTACTCTAGCACTTTGAGTTTGAAAGGATACAATTAGGTTGAAGTGCAGACTGTCAGCTTTAGTTTGATGGTATTTTCATCCATATTGGATGAACCGTTTCGAAATTATAGAACCTTTTGTACATAGTCCCCCCCATTTTTGGGCATCAAAAAATATTGGACAGTTTAACATAATGTAGAATAAAGTTAACATTTTTAATATTTGGTCGCATATCCTTTGCATGCCATGACTTCCTGATGTCTGTGACCCAACAATATCAAAAGACTCTTGATATCTTATTTTCTGGTACTCCTACAAGCGATAATATAACCTTTCTGCATTTGAATGGATCTCTACGGGAATTGGGGGGTGGGACTAGATTGTATCCTTTCAAACCCAAAGTGCTAGAGTGCAGAACCAAAATAACAACGAGATAATCAATGTTATTCACTTCACCTGTCAGTGGTTTTAATGTTGTGGCTGATCGGTGTGTGTGTATATACTGTATATATAGCCTATACACATTACACTACATTATTCAACCCAAGTCTTATGAATGCATGAATAGACAATATATGTATATATTTCTGTCTGACTCTTTCTAAATACCCATACATAATTACATTTAATTATCCAGTAGCAATAAATTGGCATTCAGTTGCAGGGTTAGCAGAAGCACTGTGAGGGTTTTTGTGTTCTTCCTGGAAATGCTCTGAAATAAGATAAGATATTTTGGGGGCAGAGCCGCATGCCGGGGACTTGCGTGTTTGTAGTCCTGAAGGTGCCCCCGGGGAACACCCTTACCCACAATGCACAGGGAAATGGAGTGGGAATGTGCATGGGGTTTGCTTTTTCACTCGGTGTTGGTCATGTTTTAAATTTTAACAGGATATGACTCATCTTGAGATGCCACTGAGTATAAATTAATGAACACACAGTCACACACACACACAGATAGACACACCACACACACGCACACCACAAGAGAATTAGCAAAGGGGATTCTGCACATGTGCAAGTTGTGCAATGCCTATGCTGTTAGGTGTAATTCAATTCTTTTGCCTCTAAGATTGTGTCAGCATATGGGTCTCCAGATTGCAGTTAGACAAGAAAGTCTTTAACACAAATTAAAATTGCTTAATTTCACGTGGTTTCAATTCAGACAAAATAGCATTTTTGCTTAACACCACAGTAGTACTTTGATGCAGCCGTGTTAGAATACAAGAACATAATGTTTGCTGATGATAGCTGTGAGGAAGGTGATTTCTGTATTTTTTGCTATTCATATACCTGTGGAAACTGCTTTTTATGATTGGTTTTAAAGGCATGGCTCAAGTATTCATTTCCATATAAATGATGAGACAGAGGGAGAGAGACTGTTACTAATTTCAGTTTTCTCAGTGTTGATGAGAACAGACCATTCAGCCCATCTATGGCCGCTGTTCTGATGTTTTGCTCTTTAGTACTGCGTACTGAAATTTGCGCTAGCTGGGAGAAGTGTGAAAAGTGCTTTCTTGATGCACAGAAAGCCGAGTGCTGGTGGGCGGAAATTTTCAGCTGCTGTGAGGAAATGGAGATCACACACACACAGGGACACAAATATGCACACAGGGACACACACAGACACACAAACATGTACAGACACACACACACACAAACACACACACATGGACACACACACACATACAGACACATACACACATGCAGATATATACACGCACACACAGATGCCAGGCTTGCATGCTTAGAGCAGGAAGTTAAGGAAGGCGTCAGGATGTGAATTATCCAGCCCCATGTTTTATCTGCGGCTGCTTTGTAAAACACTTATAGACTGAGTCAGCTTAGACTGAGTTGGTTTTCCCAACCCTGCTCTTTCCAGCGTTAGTGAGCATCACTAGCCAGCGTGAGAGGCATCAGTGACGATTTTCTTCTCTTCATCGAAAGGATGAAGACTCAAATCCTAGTTGGAATGTTGCCTTTGCACCCTTGAGCAAAGTTTTTAAGTTGAATCGCAAATATCTGGGTTCATAGGCATCATAATCTTATGTTTTACACACATACAGTAGTACACAAACCTACACGGGTCTTGCTAGGCAGAGATTCCTTATTTCACTGATAGAATATATGGTAAATAGGAAATAAAGTGCGCACACTGAAAATCACACACATGGTTTTTTATTTGGTATTCTCCGTCATAGCACTGCTGTTCTACATTACAGGCATGCTCTTATCCAGAGCAACTTACACAGCTATTGCATTTTTTACATAGCATCCATTTATACATCTAGAAACAATTCAACAAAAGTTAAGTACCTTGCTCAAGGGTACAACGGTAGTCTCCTACCTGGGAATTGAACCTACAACGTTTTGGTTATGAGCCCAGTTTCCTAACTACGCTGCCACATTGTTCTCATGGTCATTTCGCCATGCGTTGGGGTAAGTGGATGGAAAACGTTTTCCTGTGAATCACACTGACATGGCAGCAATGGGTGTCGTAATCCCCCCATTTGACAGGAAGTGGCAGAGTGCCCCTGCCATGGTGTGAAACAGTTGTGTCTCTGTGTATTCAGTCCTGAAAAGAGCCAAGAACAAGAAAGGCAAGAATGACCTGATCAATGCTGAGGAGGGGGAGGAACACTTTACAGACATCTCTTCTGTCGGTAAGCCTCAGACCTCAATACTCATAACAGTAGCTATACAACAGACATCTCTTCTGTAGGTAAGCCTCAAACCTCTACTCATAACAGTAGCTATACAACAGACATCTCTTCTGTAGGTAAGCCTCAAACCTCTACTCATAACAGTAGCTATACAACAGACATCTCCTCTGTAGGTAAGCCTCAGACCTCAATACTCATAACAGTAGCTATACAACAGACATCTCCTCTGTAGGTAAGCCTCAAACCTCTACTCATAACAGTAGCTATACAACAGACATCTCCTCTGTAGGTAAGCCTCAAACCTCAATACTCATAACAGTAGCTATACAACAGACATCTCCTCTGTAGGTAAGCCTCAAACCTCAATACTCATAACAGTAGCTATACAACAGACATCTCCTCTGTAGGTAAGCCTCAAACCTCAATACTCATAACAATAGCTATACAACAGACATCTCCTCTGTAGGTAAGCCTCAAACCTCTATACTCATAACAGTAGCTATACAACAGATATCTCCTCTGTAGGTAAGCCTCAAACCTCAATACTCATAACAATAGCTATACAACAGACATCTCCTCTGTAGGTAAGCCTCAAACCTCTATACTCATAACAATAGCTATACAACAGACATCTCCTCTGTAGGTAAGCCTCAAACCTCAATACTCATAACAATAGCTATACAACAGACATCTCCTCTGTAGGTAAGCCTCAAACCTCTACTCATAACAGTAGCTATACAACAGACATCTCCTCTGTAGGTAAGCCTCAAACCTCTACTCATAACAGTAGCTATACAACAGATATCTCCTCTGTAGGTAAGCATCAAACCTCAATACTTATGACAGCAGTAGCAATACAACAGACATCTCCTCTGTAGGTAAGCCTCAAACCTCTACTCATAACAGTAGCTATACAACAGACATCTCCTCTGTAGGTAAGCCTCAAACCTCTACTCATAACAGTAGCTATACAACAGACATCTCCTCTGTAGGTAAGCCTCAAACCTCAATACTCATAACAGTAGCTATACAACAGATATCTCCTCTGTAGGTAAGCCTCAAACCTCAATACTCATAACAATAGCTATACAACAGACATCTCCTCTGTAGGTAAGCCTCAAACCTCTACTCATAACAGTAGCTATACAACAGACATCTCCTCTGTAGGTAAGACTCAAACCTCAATACTCATAACAATAGCTATACAACAGACATCTCCTCTGTAGGTAAGCCTCAAACCTCTACTCATAACAGTAGCTATACAACAGACATGTCCTCTGTAGGTAAGCCTCAAACCTCAATACTCATAACAGTAGCTATACAACAGACATCTCCTCTGTAGGTAAGCCTCAAACCTCAATACTCATAACAGTAGCTATACAACAGACATCTCCTCTGTAGGTAAGACTCAAACCTCAATACTCATAACAATAATATTGATGCTTTACATTACATGGCTCTACCACTATGACTACACAGTACAAGTGCAGTAGTAACACAGAGAAGGTGTGGGAGACACATTTATAACCAGTAACTGTGCAAACTAGCTTAACATTGTCAGCTGAAAAAAAAGTTGACTACCATGAACAGGGCTTTATAAATGCTTTATTAAGGCAATATGTAACCACTCATTCTTGGTTAATGTATGCATTATGTATATTTAATGTAGATTACCCTGCTTTTTTACAGCCATAATTCTAGTTTATTCGCCACTATTTGATCTGGCATCTCCACTCCAATAAAATCTTAACCTTGGTCAGCAGGAGCCGAACTCTATTGCAGTTGGATCGCAAATTGGGACTCCCCTTGGTATTAGCTGAATTAAGTGGTCAAACATTTTTAACGGAGAGGCCAGGGCTCTGGCTTAAGTGTTTCAGTCAGCTCACTAATGAAGTAAAACACAAGCTGAGGGTGGAGATTTAGTGTGTGTGTTTGGGTGTTTGTCAGGGCAGGACCTATGACAAGCAGGCATAATAACAAAAGAGGATGATGACATCACAGATGTTACTATAGATCCACCAGACAGTCATCGCTTACGTTCCTGTCTTGTTCAGACGGGAAGTTGGGTTTCCGGTACTTTATTTGCATATGACAAGGCATACAATTTGTAATGTTCTGACTTTAACCAAAGATAAATGGTACTATGCATGTTACGAATAGGCCTACTGAGGTCTGTAGTAATAACTGTGATGATGTAACCTTACTGGTGGAAAAACGAGACGGGCCACCAATCATGCACGCTGAAAACACCCATTGAAATAATCAAACAAAAGAACATTTCTTTCTCACAGGGCAACTGGAACTACATCGACCAATCACAGTCGGCATCGTTTTATTGGTTGCCACTAACGCACTTTGTGATTGGTGGAGCTCTTGTTTGTCTTCTATGTGAAAGGTGACACTATAACTGTTCTGGCAGTCTGGCAGTTTCACAGGCTGGCAGTGTAGTATAATGGTTAAGGAACTGGCCTTGTAACCGAAAGGTTGCAGGTTCGATTCCCAGGTAGGACACTGCCGTTGTACCCTTGAGCAAGGTACTTAACCTGAATTGCTTCAGTATATATCCAGCTGTATAAATGGATAATATGTAAAACATGATAAAAAAAATTTTTAAAAAAAAAAAAGTTGTGTAAGTCGCTCTGGATAAGAGCGTCTGCTAAATGCCTATAATGTAATGTAATGTAATGTTCTACCCATTTGTCATCATCCCTTATGAACAGCTGGCAGAGGTGGAGGGTGTAACAGTGCGGAGTAGAATTATCACCTTTTGGTCTCCATTTGTTTTCCTACTAATCGCTCTCAGAATTAATGGTGAATATTCACCTAGGTGAGCTTACACTTAAGAAATAAGCACACATCAGGGATTCGTAATGAGCATAGGCGGCGGGTGATTTTTTCGTTAGGGAAGGCTAGGACGTTATGGGGGGGGCTGTGCTCCTCCTTCCGTTTCAGCGATTTTTTTACAGAACAGCTTTGAAATAAGTGAATTCTAATTACCTTTTAAAGGGAAACTGCGTGAGAGGGGGGCCAGTGAGACGGGATTAATTTTTTTTTTTTTATCGCGGGTTCATGTGTCATAAAATTACAGCACTTCATGCTGACGCTGTAGGTATGTGCTGGAAAAAGTGCTCAGAAAACTATGATTTAGCATGACAGTGAGTCGCTTGCAAGGAGAGTTTCAGTGATAATTTTGCGCTTGAATTGGGAGAGCGATACAATGTTGCAGTTTTGGAATGCGAGCGTGGACGTGGCGCTGCTACATTTGTATCCGAAATGTATCACTTTCCCTCTATTGAGAGGCCTAGGAGCGTAGCGGAAGTGTAGTGGGTTTTCTGCCTTGAAACTGGTATAAATTAGGGCATATAGAAACGATCAAATATGCACAAATATAATAGCAACCTATAAGGCGATCTAAAGTACTTTAGTTAATAAACAGATTATGTTAAACATTGGAATGTACAATGATTCAGTTATTCCATTGATTTACACACTGAGAGTAGTCCATTACATCAACACACACACATCACAGATTACGGACAGACTGCGACTGAACAACTGCCATCAAATGCTGAGTGAGAACGGTCTGCTTATGATATGCAACATTCCATTTTAGACCAACCACATCAGTGAGTGATCAATCAAAAGTAGCCTAGTTACACCAACTCAAAACTGACAATCAGCCATAAAACACACAGATCACAAGATCATTGTCGCTAGTAGTAGCTAGGCCTGCTCGTAGTCTAAGCAAAAAAAACAGGAACGATCGTTTGACTGCACTGCCAAACACACCCACAACCCCCTCCCCCTTCCCAACGCACACACGCGCGCGCACACACACACACAACGCGCATCCAACTGCTGGCTGTATAATGCACCCATTAGTTTCCGAGGTACAGGGCAAAGTGGCATGGCAGCCAACCTGAGCATTAATTAATAATACCAACAACCTTCCCAGGTCGGAGGGGACTTTAGCAGCGGTGCAGTCCGTTGAGGGTGTGCATGCAGGCGGCGGCGGTCTCCCCTCGTCCTCGGACACAGTCTCCGTGTAGCATGTGGGTAACGGCGGCGGCAGGTTTAAAACTCTCCCCTCGTCCTTCTCGGACACAATCTCTGGCGATTGCAAAACTGCCCCCGCCACTTCCCCGGTCTTCTCCAGTGAAACATAATTTTCTGTTTTGTTCGCGACCGAGAAAAACTTCCTAATATCCATTATTAATGAAATAACGACACTGTGAGCTATGTGTAACCTATACTCAGTGCAGGTTGTGCTAAATAAATAAAAAAATCTAACAAAAGCTGAGCTTTAAGATCGTTTAATTTCCATTAATATTTTCGGAATTAAGAGTGCGGAGAACGAAGAGCACATGTATCCACAATTATAATGTTGATTAAAATGTGCACAATTTTGCGACGCAAGTTAAAATAATTCTATTACTTGCCTAATAGCCTAATTTAGGAGAACCGGCTACATTTGATGGCATTGAGTAATTGGTGAATTAAACGCTGATGTAGCCTATTGTTAATCAAGGAAACTTAAATAAAAATTTATTAAGACCAATAATCAGTTTAAAGGGAAGTTTTCCGCTACCCCAATTTTCAGCTCAGGAGCCGCCACTGCCTATACTGTAGCCTAGTAGGCTAAACAACGTGGTCGTGCAAGACAATACAGCAACGTGGATGGGTGCAATCATTATGCAGAAATCATGCATCTTGCATTTAACGTTTGCTTATTATAGCCTATGCATGCATTGATTTGTGCAGACAGATTGGTAGATACGCCTTAGCCTATTTCAGTTTCGTTATTGCTAGATGTGCAATTTGTAGGCTAGCCTATGCATTGGCGAAAAGTAGCAAATCACACACACACTCATGTATAGACAAGATTACATTTTATTGTATTTCAGAGATCACACACACACACACACACACACACACACACACACACACACACACCCTCCCTTCCACCTTCATACACGCTACCTAGCTAGCAGCCAAGTCTAGACGGCACGTCACCGCAGGGGGCTGGTGGCACGTGCTACGGTTGGATCAAAATGATACATTTGTTACATTGTAACAAGCGCAGCGCTGCGCTGTTGGCTGTTTGCTGTGCTTGTTGGCTCTATCGGCCAGACCCAAAAGTCCGTTCGTCAATGAATACTCGGCCAATTTTAATGTATTTAATTAATTTATTAGGCATTTGGGGAGGCTAAGCCTCTCCAAGCCTTATACATTCGCCGCCTATGGTAATGAGGGATAGTGGGTGGATGTGCAGATGCCAGAAAATCTCCCTAAAGTAAAGGTCCGGGGCAGGGGGGAGTGACAGTACACGATTTCTCCATGGACTGTTTCGCATGTCTTTCAGTGGAAGTAAACAAAGCTAATAGCATGCTTAATCGTTCTCACCTGACATTTCAATTTCATTCAGAGGGCTCCAAATCATTTTTTTCCAGCCTACGCAGTGTGATAGTACTTGAAACCTACGAACGATGTCACTTTCCCTGTCATTCATGCGTACGGTGTTATTATCATCACTAGGAGTGGGAGAATCTAGGCCAGGTCATGGGGAGATGCAGAGGAAATATGTTGTGTATTCGAGATTTTATTATGTATATTGGTGGGACTGCACAGTAAAATAACCGGGCTTCTCATTACAGGTTAAGTATTGCAGCTGTACAGCCAGTACACTGCCATTAAACTCATTATCTTAGCATAGCTGTATACACTGCCTGGCCAACACAGACCAATACAATAGTAAAATGTACCCTATTGAAAACTTGAGGAAGTCGATCTTGCGCAATGTTGCCTACTCTTTCACTGCACCGAATACTTGCAAAGTTTACACTCAGAAGTTACTAACTATATATATTAACTCTCTCTATATATATATATACAGTCAAGCCGGAAAGTCTCCCCACTCCTTTCACCTTCTCCACGTTTTATTACGTTACACTTATACTACAATAGATTGAGTTCATTTTTTGCCTCAAATATCTACACACAATAGCCAATAATGACGAAGTGAAAACAGGTTTTTAGAAAATATGCAATTTTATTTTACTGACAAAAATAGGTTATTTAGGGGTTACATATCTGTACACACCCTTAGCCTAATACTTGGTTGCTGCACCTTTGGCAGCGATTACAGCTTCAAGGCATCTTGGGAAAGAAGCTACGAGCTTGGCACACTTGTTTCTGGACATTTTTGCCCATTCCTCTTGGCATATCCTTGCAAGCTCCGTCAGGTTGGATGGGGAGCGTCGGTACACAGCCATTTTCAGCTCTTTCCACAGATGTTCAATTGGATTCAGGTCTGGGCTCTGGCTGGGCCACTCAAGGACATACACAGACTTTCTCTGAAGCCACTCCTTTGTTCTCTTGGCTGTGTGCTTCGGGTCGTTGTCATGTTGGAAGGTAAACCTTCGCCCCAGTCTGAGGTCCAGAGTGCTCTGGAGCAGGTTTTCTTCAAGGATCTCGGTGTACTTAGCTGCATTCATCTTTCCCTCTATCAGGACTAGTCGCCCTGTTCCTGCTGCTGAAAAACATCCCCACATCATGATGCTGCCACCGCCATGCTTCACTGTAGGGATGGTATTAGCTAGGTGATGAGCGGTGCCTGGTTTCCTCCAGACGTGACGCTTGGTATTCAGGCCAAAAAGTTCGATTTTGGTTTCATCAGACCAGAGAATCTTGATTCTCATGGTTTGAGAGTCCTCTAGGTGCCTTTTGGCAAACTCCAAGCGGGCTGTGATGTGCCTTTTACTAAGGAGAGGCTTCCGTCTGGCCACTACCATAAAGGCCTGATTGGTGGAGTGCTGCCTGGATGGTTGATCTTCTGAAAGGTTCTCCCATCTCCACAAGGATACGCTGGAGCTCTGTCAGAGTGACCCTCGGGTTCCTGCTCACCTCCCTGGCCAAGGCCCGTCTTCCCCGATTGCTCAGTTTGGCCGGGCGGCCAGGTCTAGGAAGATTCTTGGTGGTTCCAAACTTCTTCCATTTACGAATGATGGTGGCCACTGTGCTCTTTGGGACCTGTAAAGCTGCAGAGATTTTTCTGTACCCTTCTCCAGATCTATGCCTTGACACAATCCTGTTTCTGAGGTCTGCAGATAATTCCTTTGACCCCATGGCTTGGAGTTTGCTCTGACATGCACTGTCAACTGTGGGACCTTATATAGGCAGGTGTTGGCAATCCCCAATCATGTCCAATCAATTGAATTTATCACAGGTGGACTCCAATTAAGTTGTAGAAACATCTCAAGCAGTATCAGTGGAAACAAAATGCACCTCAGCTCACTTTTGGGTGTCATATCAAAGGGTGTGCACACTTGTGTACATATGATATTTTACATTTAGATTTTTTATAAATTAGCACAAATGTCTAAAAACATGTTTTCACTTTGACATTATGGGCTATTTTGTGTAGAATTTTGAGACAAAAAATTAACTCAATCTATTGTAGAATATATCTGTAACGTAATAAAACGTAGAGAAGGTGAAAGGGGTGGGGAGACTTTCCGGCTTGACTGTATATTTACACTGCCTGGCCAAAAAAAAAGTCGCCGTTGCACCCGTCATGCATAGTGCCCACTGTACAAACCTCTGCAGGTAGTGTTAAGATCTGGGGTTGCTTCAATTGGTCAGGTCTAGGATCAGCAACGTTATGCAGCAATAAAATAAAGGCAGCTGAGTACCTGAATGTACTGAATGACCAGGTTATCCCATCATCGGACATATTCCAGGATGACAATGCCAAGATTCATTGGGCTCAAATTGTGAAAGAGTGGTTCAGGGAGCATGCAGAATCATTTTCACACATGAATTGGCCACCAGAGTCCTGATCTTAACCCCATTGAAAGTCTTTGGGGCGGAGAAGACTTTACAGAGTGGTTTGACTCTCCCATCATCAATACAAGATCTCGGCCAAAAATTAATGCAACTCTGGACGGAAATAAATGTTGTGACGTTGCATAAGATTGTCGAAACAATGCCACGACGAATGTGCGCCATAATCAAAGCTAAAGGCGGTCAAACTAAATATTAGTGTGCAACTTTTTTTTTGGCCAGGCAGTGTAGTATGCATAGTCACTATTATTGCATTGTAAATGTAGGCTATGGCATATTAAATCCCAGGAATATACAGTTTATGCATATACTTACTGTTATGTGTACAGCACATACATAAATATATAGGCTTAAATTTATGGTAATCACATTTGTACAAAACTAGCACATGTGTAGACATACTTTCTATGTATTGTCATGTACACCTCTGTTAAGATGACTTTTTGGAGGGGGAGTGGGGTTGTAGAATGAAGAGAGCAGTGGAGTTCCATTTCCATTCAGTCAATTTCAGGAAATGTCCCTGAAGTCATTTCCCTGAATTGACTGAATGCAAATTGGGTCGACTGCAGCCCTGTTGAACAGTGAATGAAGGGAAGGCTTCTCTAGACGTTGTTGAACACGGATCTCAAACTCCAGTCCCAGATGAACGCAGCTGCTTTCCGGTGTGTTTCAGGACAGAACTGATTCATTTAAGTCACTGATTGGCTAAAGGGTCGAAACCAGGGGTGTCCAATCTTATCAATGTGGATGTAGGTTTTCGTTCTAGCTCAGGACTAAGATACTTGATTCTACTTATCAAGGTTGATTGAAGAGCATAATTAGTTGATTAGTTGAATCAGGTGTCATAGTGCTGGGCTGAAACAAAAACCTGCACCAACATCGACCATTTTTTTGATAAGATTGGACACCCCTGGTGTAAACACACCTCAGTTTTCAAGACCAAAAACTGGCTTCTGACTGAAGGGAAAGCACATAAAACCAGCGGACGCTGCAGCCCTCCGGGACTGGGGTTTGGGATCCCTGCTGTAGACTTTATGGCCAGTGCCACCCCCCTTCCTCCCTCCCTCCCCCCTCCCTAAACTGCTCCCCTAGGTTCGCCCTTCGCCCGCGCCAGCCTGAAGAGCAGCAAGAACGACAGCTCCTCCTACTTTCGGCGCAAGGAGAAGAGGGTGCGCTTCTTCATCCGCCGTATGGTGAAGGCACAGAGCTTCTACTGGTTCGTCCTGTTCCTGGTGGGGCTCAACACCATGTGCGTGGCCATCGTGCACTACGACCAGCCCGAGTGGCTCACCCACGCCCTGTGTGAGTCCCGCCCGCCGCCCTGCCCCACCCCACCCCGCGCCCGTCTGCAGCCTTCCTTTCTTTCCTCCTTAAATCTCTTTAAATCTCTCCCGAATCGGAATGCCCCATTGCAAAACCTCCCCTATCCGTTTCGGGAGAGCGAAGAGACGAGCACGCTCTCCTCCCAAACAGGCCGCTGGTTCTTTTCACACTGCAGTTCGCAAGTCGGGCTCGCACAGACATGAGTCAGGTGAGGACACTGCTAGTGCAGTCTGGGAAAGCAGACTGTAGGCGCCCCACTGATCAGCAGGGGTCACTGATGAGTGGTGAGACGGTCGTCCCAGCTGACTGAATTCTCTGGCCGATTTACACAGCTAATTACGCACCGCTTTGTGTGGCTGCCGGCCACAGTTAGCATTGGCATGGCCCAGATTCCGTATTCGACCTTGGGACCCATCCTCACACTGGCATAGTGTCTTAACAGAACGGGCCTCCTGGCAGCCTCTTTCCATTTTAGAGAAGAGTTCCAAGGCAGTCTTATGTGGTAGAATTGATGGGGGATGGTTGCAACAATGAGACCCAATGAAAATAACAACCAGCCATTCCAAATAGGATTAACAAAGAGAAAAGTTAAATGGAGAGGGAATTAAAGAGGAGGACAAAACGGATATGCAGAGCACTCAAAGGCAGAGTACTGAAATGTATTCATAGAGAAAATGTTATTTGTTTGAACAAATAATTTAAAGAGGTGTTTCTGGAAGATATCCAGCCTGTTAAATTTCTGTGAAATTTGCCATGTGTTGGTTGTGAGCGATAGTTTTTCGTGTCGACACATATATTTCCAGAAACTTCTGCACACTCCCAGGCCACATCTATGATCAGGGATTTTTGAACTCCGATATTCCCAATTAGGAGTGGACAGCCATCTCTGGAAATGTATGGCAAATTTCTGGACAAGAACACCTCCATGTATGAGATTATGTCCGTTTCCAACGGCAGATACGCATTCCGCAAATGGCCAGATACAGTCCGTTTTTTGATTTGTGTCCACCCAGTAAACGCAGCTTTTCATGCAGTGTTCCCAACAAGAGTACACTGACCAGGCTGCTGCTGAATGATGGACGGAGACTGCGGTTCACTGTTTACTGTCTACTATGTAGTTACTGCGGTTTGCCTTTGTAGGACAGAATAGTCTAGCATTGTTTTCTTTGCGATGTTGCTTGTTTTATAAGAGCATCATCAGGGCTGCAAACTCCTCACACTTTTGGCGTGAGACACACACTTTCAGGTTTTGTCTTATGCTCTTACGCTTACCCAAACACATCTAACAGCAAATAGAAAGACTGCTACTAAAAACAAATTATGTATCGGTTCGAAGGACAAAGTGAGATTGGTTGATAAGCATTACAGAGAGACTGTCGATTGGCTACCTATCTTTGACAGCACCGGGGCTCCTGGATGCCATTGCATTGCCCTCTTAGCGTTGTTGTGTTTGACAGCACCGGGGCTCCTGGATGCCATTGCATTGCCCTCTTAGCGTTGTTGTGTTTGACAGCACCGGGGCTGGATGCCATTGCATTGCCCTCTTAGCGTTGTTGTGTTTGACAGGACAGGGGGTATGGAGCATTGTTAGTGGGATGTTCCAAGGTGCCTGTCGCTCTCAGTATGAGCTGAGCTCTGCTAATCACAGTATTATGGGACCCAGGCAACGTGGGAAAGCCTCAGGCCATTTTCCCTCCGCTCTCTTTGTCTCTCTCTCTCCCCCTCCCTCTCCCTTTCCCTCTTCCTCTCCCCTTCTAATCCTTCCTCACTGTCTCCTCCCTTTCTGATTCTGTCTTTCTCCCCTACATCCCCTCGGTCTCTCACTCTGTCTCTCTCTGTGTTTGTAAAAACACACAATTGTTACAGAAAGCCACAATGTCAGTGGCAAGTGATTAATAACCGGACCACAGTGCTCAAACCAGACCCAGATGGTTACGTTACGCACTGCCATTGTAGGTACTAAAGTAAAGTCGGTTCTGTATCTGTACCAGCTGTAAATGCATTGATAGCGTGTAGAAACGTTTCCTTGATACATTAATATTAATAGGTACATATCTGCAAATAATATAATATAGTGACAACACTCCACGTGTCCATTATTAGTCCAATAATTGGTAAAAAATATTGTTCGTAGCCATCTCCTGGTCAAAAACCCTTTGTTTTGAATTCTTTGCCTTTCCCCATTGGATGACACATTGATTTTACATGTACAGTACGTTACCTCATTTCTATGCTCTAGCGAAACAGGACAACATTAAAAGGCCACAAACATTACAGTTCCCTAAGATTGAGATTAGCATGTTGATAATTTTTTCTTCTAGGTTTTAATTTGAATAATTATCATGGGTGTGAATAATTATGACACATGTTCCTTGTTAAACACAATATTTTTCTCTGAGCAATTATATTTACTATATAAAATAAAGAAATTTGTGCATACAATATACTGTACCTGTAGCACAATATCTATATGTTTATTTTTTCCAGTCGCTTGAAGTCCAGCTGTATGTGTGTAGATAGTGTGTAGAAATTTGCCCTAGATAAGGTTCTGCCTTATAAATGAATATACAGTGGTCATTATTGGAAATTAGTTTCTTTATGGACGATTATGTCCAGTCTCCAGTGATCTGATCTGATAGGTCAGTTTTCTCACTCTTCTGGCCTGACAGACCTGGCCGAGTTTGTCTTCCTGGGCCTCTTCTTGTCAGAGATGAGTCTCAAGATGTACGGACTGGGACCCAGGAACTATTTCCACTCCTCCTTCAACTGCTTCGATTTTGGGGTGAGTGACATTGGAACATCGCCACCGATGGTTACTTGCATTGTGTGAAACAGTGAGAATTGAGACTTGCATTGTGTGAATCAGTGAGAATTGAGACTTGCATTGTGTGAATCAGTGATAATTGAGACTTGCATTGTGTGAATCAGTGATAATTGAGACTTGCATTGTGTGAAACACTGAGAATTGAAACTTGCATTGTGTGAATCAGTGAGAATTGAGACTTGCATTGTGTGAATCAGTGAGAATTGAGACGTGCATTGTGTGAAACAGTGAGAATTGAGACTTGCATTGTGTGAAACAGTGAGAATTGAGACTTGCATTGTGTGAAACAGTGACAATTGAGACTTGCATTGTGTGAATCAGTGACAATTGAGACTTGCATTGTGTGAAGCAGTGACAATTGAGGCTTCCATTGTGTGAATCAGTGAGAAATGAGACTTGCATTGTGTGAAACAATTTTGTGCTTCTGTTTGTGTACTGTTAGGATAGAGACAGATGAAATGTGCAAAAAAAGTCACAGGAATGGCCGTGGCTGAAAATGTAGCTGTGGTTGGGTGGTGGCTGGGAGCGTGGATGTGAGTTGGGTGATGGCTGGGAGTATGGATGTGACTGGGTGGTGGCTGAGAGTGTGGGCGTTATTGGGCAATGGCTTGGAGCATGGATGTGATTGGGCAGTGGCTGAGGGTGTGGAAGTGATTAGGTGGTGGCTGTGAGCGTGAACGTGATTGGGCAGTGTCGGGTGATGTCACTGAGGCCAGTTCCTCTACAGGTGATCGTGGGAAGCATCTTCGAGGTGGTGTGGGCGGTGGTGAAGCCGGGGGCATCATTTGGGATCAGCGTCCTGCGAGCCCTCCGTCTACTCAGGATATTCAAGGTCACAAAGTAAGAGCCATGGGGGGAGGTCTCATTTGGAGGTGCTGGGCATGGGATGGGCTGTGGGAGTGGACTTAAGGTTTGGGCATGGAGTGGGAGGGGTGTGGATGGTGTTAAAAGGGGTTTGGGGGTGTAGTTGGTGGTTTGGGGACGATGGACAGTGTTGCTGGTTGGTTTGGTTGGATTGGGGAACAGTTGGGCGGGATGGAATGGGAGGTTGGTTTTTGTTGTACTTGGGTGGAGGTTCAGGTGGGTGTGTATAGAATAAGGGGGTTGGGGGTGGAGAGCTAGGATTTTTTTGCCACAAATTTGTCTGGAAGGATTTCAGTTTGTCACACAAACGATTAATCTATATCTGTTATTAAGGTGCACACAATGGGCGGGGGAGTTTAATAATACGTAGCAACATACTTTTTGATAATACGTAGCAACATACTTAGCAGCATTTTTGAAACTTTAATACTGGCCTCTTCTGTTTTTTTGTGTGCACCTAACCTTGTTAAATTATGTAGCTATGCTAACAGAACACGAGTCTGGCTCCCAAGGTAGTGCTGGCCTACCTGTTTATTACATCGCTTCATCGATCCAAAATGTCATACTCTACCTGAACTAGACTAGTTTGCTTTCAGCTTTCTCAGTTTTATTTTTTTTTCTATTTGGTATCTCCAATCCCACCCTGAAATTTGGAATGTCCAATTCGTGAACTATGTACAAGTGTGCTCATATATGCCCCCTGCTGCCAGCTCAGGAGAGTGAAGACAACTTGCTTCTTTTCACACCGCAGCCACAAACCATGCACACGCAGAGCAGGGGGGCGGAGGAGACCCAATCATACGCCTGCGTAGAGAGCACCCGGACGGCCAACAGGGGTTGCTCGAGCAATGAACTATGCTATCCCCACCAAATGAATCCCTCCCATATATCCCTTGGGAGATGCAAAGACAATTGTCTGCCGCCCGTGCAGGGCTGCAAGCCACAGTCGACACTGGCACAGGTTGGATTCGATCCAAGACCGCGGTGCTCACTTATGCGCCACAAGAGAGCAACCCAGCAGTCCTCGGCTTTCTCATTTTTAACAGAAATAACCTACATCACAATGTATTACGATCTTGTTCTCAAAATACAGCCATCAGTTTGCTCTAACGTAGCATAATCATTAAATTAAAATAGGCACAAAATAAGTTAAAATAACAATATTGGACATATCTAATTAATAGTAACACCAAGAAATTAATAAATAAAATGCAGTGCTTCCACTGAAATATTTTAATGAGCTGCACACACCAATTAAACAATAAAACATGGATGAGTTTAAATAAATTGCAAGCAGGGATGTTGAATTACCAACATGAAACCAGCCTGGGGCAGTCCCATGACACAACATCCTTGTTTATCAGCGTGAGTTTGAAAGGTATATTGAGAGCTTATCCAGAGCTTTCTTACTGGCAGCGCTCACACAGGTTCCACAATCCTAAAAGCCTGTTTTCAGCTAATACACAGAAGCACACATCATTCTCTTAATCGGTCTGGCCATCAGTGGAAAAAGATTTTCATCCTCATAACAAAATGGAAGTATGTCTCCTTTGGGTCTCTGGGGTATAAATGCGTACCCAGAATTTTCAGGTGTGGTGGGCATACCTGTGACCTGAGGCAACGGGTCTGACCCGGATCCCAACGGGGGTTCAAAATCCTGGGCCCGAACCCCACCTGTTCTCAGCAGTTCTGGTTCAGGCAGTGTGGAAGGCCTGCAGTGTAGAGTGCAGGTGTAGTGTTACTATGACGACTGTGGTACGAACACCCGTGATGCCGTGTCTCTCTGTCACCCTCTTGTTCTGTCACCCTCTGTCATGTGCTTCCTGTCTCCTTTCTCACTTTCTCTGTCACACTGGGGCTGCGTCCCAATATTCTTCACTCCCCACCTTCTTTCCTCCACTACCACTCCTCTCCTACCCGGAAGTATGCAAAACTGCCTGAACGTTTTGAGTACAAGTAGTTGCATGTACAGTATACAATGTACTTGACATTGCGGTTTGTGTCGAGACATGAAACAATTTGTAACTATTTGTAAGTAATATGTAGCCAAATCAGCAACTTTAGATTGACTTAGATGACACAAAGATGGGTTTCCGGGGCACGGAGGAGAGGAGGTCATAGGGAAGGAAAGGCTCTTGCTCTGTTAATCTCTCTCCCCTCATATAATACAGGAATGACACAGAAAAAAGAAAATAAATGGGCAAATTCACAAATATATAAATAACAAAATAAATAAAATACCTAATTAAGTCACCCCACCAAGTCCAATTCCAGTTTTCACATTTTTTTTCACAACTTCACAAAATTAAGTATTTTTGAAACAGGTTTGGAAAAATGAAACTCCCCCTCTGCCCACAGGTACTGGAACTCTCTGAGGAACCTGGTGGTCTCTCTGCTCAACTCTATGAAGTCCATCATCAGCTTGCTCTTCCTCCTCTTCCTCTTCATCGTGGTGTTCGCACTGCTGGGCATGCAGCTCTTTGGAGGACAGTGAGTACCTGTTAGCTCCACCTCCTCCCCCTGCCAGCCCCTTTGGGCTCGCCTCCCTGATCACAGGCTCCACCCCTTCACCCTGGCCCTATCCCTTGTACCCCTCCTCCACTTTGACTGCGCACCCACAAGCCTATTTAATCCATTATTGAGCAGTGCTGTAGCAGCAGGGGCAGTAACATGACATCATCGCTTTTTTATCTGTAGTGTGTCCTGTGTCCGATACCGGCCTCTGAGTGTACTGATGGGAAATATAGGCAGCGTTGTTTCATCAAGATCAGAACAGGGCCGAAGCAGGATAATGGTATTTAGTTATTTCTTAATGATTCGTTTCTACTTTCTGAAATATATATTTTATCATTTTGAATAATAGTTTAAATAAAACTTTTCATAGTACTGCATTTTCCAGGTCTGGTTCAGCTTCTCAGTTTTATAATTATTTCGGAGAAGGCGGACGCTATTGGGGGACACGTCTCTGTGGTTTTCGGTGTGCTCTTTTGAAGATTTTCTGTTCACTGCTGTGATGAAATGCATACAATGTCAGTATTCATGAAATCAAACCATAATTTATTAATCAGGAAAGGAAGGTACAGCGATACGTCCAATTAGTAGTGGAGTTTAAGTAGTCATGTTCCACGGTGTTGTGGACAGTAACATAGCTGGTACAAAGAGCTCCTTAGTGGGCTAGCACAGATGCTTTTGCTTGGTCCTGTTCTACTCTCTTCTTTGTAACCTGAAAAACTCAACCGTATGATATTATCAAGTCAAAGTGAGAAGTGGCAACAGGAGCAGCATCAGGTGTGTGTGTGGCCCTCAGCTGCCTGAATTTCTGACAGTGACTAACTAATGTGTTTCTCTGGTATGATACTTTGAGCTTTGACCTCTACCCTTTTCCTTTATTTGTCTCAGCTTTGTCCAAACACATGCACACAGCTTGCACAAAAATACAGTATTTTAATTTAGTACTGCATAAATTATTAGGATTCTGCTCGACACAACTCATACAATTTAATCAACGAAATAGTCTGTTTGCAGAGGACAGCCAAGAAGGTTTTTTGTCATGTTATCTAAACAGCTGTGAACAAAGTGCTTAATGTCGAAATTCAATTTATGCACTTAGATATTCAGCCAATCTAAAGATAACCCTGAAGCAGAGAGGCTAGAGACAACAAAGATTTAATTAAAATTTGTTTCCTGGCAAATCATAGGCAGCCTTTGTACATAGCAGTTCCTGAATGATGCTTTGAATGACAGGAAAGTAAAAGGCTTGCAGGAAGGTTTTGGGTCCATGCATCAGATGCAAACAGATCTTTTGTGTGCCAGTATTATAAATACTATAGAATCATAAGCAACCCAGTTACAGGTAATTTGCTATGCCATATGCCATAGGCTGTGTTTTTTTAAATATGGGGTGACTAAATTGACTAATCTAAATTGTGTCTGAGAGGTTGTTTTTTTTACATTACATTACATTATTCACTGAACAGATTCTCTTATCTTCAGAGACTCACACAAAGCACTTACATTTGTTTTATATCCTCTCCACAGTTAGCAAGAAAATGAAATCCTGGTTAGGTTGGTATTGGAGAAGAGGAAGGCAAAGAGGTGGTTTTGGTGATTTGTGTGAGAGATGAGCTGCTTTGTCTTTGAAGCTATCTCAGTCTGGGTAGCTATCAGTACAGGCTACAGTACCTGCATGTTGGTTTTAAAGAGAAACCAGTGCACTAGGATTCCCTTGCAAAGGAGACCATGTTCATGCTATACTATTTATTGCTGATTATTCCACAAAATTATTCCATCTGCAGTGCTCACTAACCATCTAGCAACTAGAATTCAGGCAGAGTGTAGAAGGCCGTAAGCTTAAAACACATGGGCGGAATGGCGTCCCGTGTGGGATGCACCAGACTCGGCTGAAATATGGGATGTCCCGGCAACGCTACATTGCACCCCATTTTCCCCAAATGCTTACCCATATCCTATCCTTTTTTTTCTTTATTGTACCTAGATCATTCAGATTTTATATCTATGTGGTTGTGTGTGTGTGTGTGTGTGTGTGTGTGTGTGTGTGTGTGTGTGTGTGTGTGTGTGTGTGTGTGTGTGTGTGTGTGTGTGTGTGTGTGTGTGTGTGTGTGTGTGTGTGTGTGCGTGCGCGCTTGCATGTGCAGAGCGTGTGTACTTTAAAGAGAGTACTGGAACTGAATCAGTGTGGATTTGTTGCACATTTTCTCTGAGGTTCAGTATTTCATACGGTTAAATATTTATAATAATTTGACAGTTTAGTTTAGTTACACCATGAAGTACAGCATGGAGCTAAAACCAGACAGCTCTGAGAAGGCCTGAGAAGGCCTGAGAAAGGCCATGGCAGAAACATACGGTAACTCATAGTTCGGTTGTAGCAAACTGGTGTATATTGTGCCTATGTGCAGGCAGTATGTATAGCCATCTTAGCCAATTAGCTTGCTTTTGCCAGTAGAAATTCATGGCTTTGCCATTGCCTGAGGTGGTGTGTGACAGAGTTGGTGGTAAGTTTCTGAGTGGTGTGAGTGACTGAGTTGGTGGTAAGTTTCTGAGTGGTGTGAGTGACTGAGTTGGTGGTAAGTTTCTGAGTGGTGTGTGTGACTGAGTTGGTGGTAAATTTCTGAGCGGTGTGAGTGACTGAGTGGTGGTAAGTTTTTGAGTGGTGTGTGTGACTGAGTTGGTGGTAAGTTTCTGAGTGCTGTGTGTTACTGAGTTGGTGGTACATTTCTGAGCGGTGTGAGTGACTGAGTTGGTGGTAAGTTTCTGAGTGCTGTGTGTGACTGAATTGGTGGTAAGTTTCTGAGTGGTGTGTGTGACTGAGTTGGTGGTAAGAGTCTGAGTGGTGTGTGTGACTGAGTTGGCGGTAACTTTCTGAGTGGTGTGTGTGACTGAGTTGGTGGTAAGTTTCTGAGTGCTGTGTGTGACTGAGTTGGTGGTAAATTTCTGAGCGGTGTGAGTGACTGAGTTGGTGGTAGGTTTCTGAGTGGTGTGTGTGACTGAGTTGGTGGTAAGTTTTTGAGTGGTGTGTGTGACTGAGTTGGTGGTAAATTTCTGAGTGGTGTGAGTGACTGAATTGGTGGTAAGTTTCTGAGTGGTGTGTGTGACTGAGTTGGTGGTAAGAGTCTGAGTGGTGTGTGTGACTGAGTTGGCGGTAACTTTCTGAGTGGTGTGTGTGACTGAGTTGGTGGTAAGTTTCTGAGTGCTGTGTGTGACTGAGTTGGTGGTAAATTTCTGAGCGGTGTGAGTGACTGAGTTGGTGGTAGGTTTCTGAGTGGTGTGTGTGACTGAGTTGGTGGTAAGTTTTTGAGTGGTGTGTGTGACTGAGTTGGTGGTAAATTTCTGAGTGGTGTGAGTGACTGAATTGGTGGTAAGTTTCTGAGTGGTGTGTGTGACTGAGTTGGTGGTAAGAGTCTGAGTGGTGTGTGTGACTGAGTTGGTGGTAACTTTCTGAGTGGTGTGTGTGACTGAGTTGGTGGTAAATTTCTGAGCGGTGTGAGTGACTGAGTTGGTAGTAAGTTTCTGAGTGGTGTGAGTGACTGAGTTGGTGGTAAGTTTCTGAGTGGTGTGTGTGACTGAGTTGGTGGTAAGTTTCTGAGTGGTGTGTGTGACTGAGTTGGTGGTACATTTCTGAGCGGTGTGAGTGACTGAGTTGGTGATAAGTTTCTGAGTGGTGTGTGTGACTGAGTTGGTGGTAAGTTTCTGAGTGGTGTGAGTGACTGAGTTGGTGGTAAGTTTCTGAGTGGTGTGTGTGACTGAGTTGGTGGTAAATTTCTGAGCGGTGTGAGTGACTGAGTTGGTGGTAAGTTCCTGAGTGGTGTGAGTGACTGAGTTGGTGGTAAGTTTCTGAGTGGTGTGTGTGACTGAGTTGGTGGTAAGTTTCTGAGTGGTGTGTGTGACTGAGTTGGTGGTAAGTTTCTGAGTGGTGTGTGTGACTGAGTTGGTGGTAAGTTTCTGAGTGGTGTGTGTGACTGAGTTGGTGGTACATTTCTGAGCGGTGTGAGTGACTGAGTTGGTGATAAGTTTCTGAGTGGTGTGTGTGACTGAGTTGGTGGTAAGTTTCTGAGTGGTGTGAGTGACTGAGTTGGTGGTAAGTTTCTGAGTGGTGTGTGTGACTGAGTTGGTGGTAAATTTCTGAGCGGTGTGAGTGACTGAGTTGGTGGTAAGTTCCTGAGTGGTGTGAGTGACTGAGTTGGTGGTAAGTTTCTGAGTGGTGTGTGTGACTGAGTTGGTGGTAAGTTTCTGAGTGGTGTGTGTGACTGAGTTGGTGGTAAGTTTCTGAGTGGTGTGTGTGACTGAGTTGGTGGTAAGTTTCTGAGTGGTGTGTGTGACTGAGTTGGTGGTAAGTTTCTGAGTGGTGTGTGTGACTGAGTTGGTGGTAAGTTTCTGAGTGGTGTGTGTGACTGAGTTGGTGGTAAGTTTCTGAGTGGTGTGTGTGACTGAGTTGGTGGTAAGTTTCTGAGTGGTGTGTGTGACTGAGTTGGTGGTAAGTTTCTGAGTGGTGTGTGTGACTGAGTTGGTGGTAAGTTTCTGAGTGGTGTATGTGACTGAGTTGAAGCTAGTCGGCTGGTGATTGACAATGGGTGGGTGTGATGTGGGGCTTGTGTTTTTGGGGAGGACGGGGAGGAAGGGAACTGTTTACTGTGTTTGTCTGACAAGACCTCAGCGTCCATTTGTTGTTTTGTTCATTTCTCTCACTGTTTTCTTCAGTTCCAAGACATCGGAGGGAGGTTCACGCAGGTTTGTCTCTCAAAGGGATGAGTAGATGGGTAGAAGAGGGAAGTGGTGGGGTCGGGGGGGGGGGGGGGGGGGGGGGTTTGTGAGAGGGAGTGAGCACAGTTTCGGTTGGTCTCAAGGACAACCCGTTCCAGGTCAGCATCCCAGCTGTGCTCACCCAACCCTGGCTCCTATCTGGAGGATTTGGGATGCCTAAGGGCTCAGGTGTGAAAACGAAGTTGGATTACTGTGTGGGAGTGTGTGTGTGTATGTGTGAAAGATGAATTACAACACCATTACACAAAATATCAGAGAATGCAGAGGCTCCTTGTACTATATGGTCCATTGTATTTAAAGGGCCATTATTAATCGTTTTTTTTTTTTAAATTAACTAAATACATGAATAGATAAAAAATGAATGAAAAATGCTTTTGGTCCCCCCTCTATTTCACCTGTTGAAATGATCTTAAACAGAGGCCTCTGTGTGGTGTTTTGTGTGTGAGTGTGATGTCATACATCTTCAGGGGCTTTACAGCTGCCGCCGGTCTTTTGGTAGCTCAGGAGGAGGATCTCAGTGCTGCACAGAATGGCAAACTCACAGGGCGTAGAACCCCGCCCTAAAACTGCACTCACTTTGAGTGGCTCAGGGAGCAGGCTTTGTGTAAGCAGACGCGAGGCCACAGTATACACACAGTGAAGCAAGTACAAATGTAGAGACACACACACAAACTCTCTCTCTCTCCCTCTCTGATTGTCAGTATACACTGTGAGGTCTCTGTTGTAGTGTATTCTCTCTGATTGTCAGTACACATTGTGAGGTCTCTGTGATAACGTATTCTTTCTGACACACACACACAGGCACACACACACAAACTCTCTCTCTCTCTCTCTGATTGTCAGTATACACTGTGAGGTCTCTGTTGTAGTGTATTCTCTCTGATTGTCAGTGCACACTATGAGGTCTCTGTGATACCATATTCCTTCTGATACACACACAGGCACACACACAGAGTGATATACTAACCACAGAGGCCACAGTATACACACAATGAAGCAAGTACAAATATAGAGACATACACACACACGCAGACACACACACACCTAATCACACACATACACACACACAGGCCCTCACAGAGTGCCCATATTGCATGTGTCACCATCACCTGCTTCCCTTGGTTAGCAAACTCAGCATTCAGTCCCACAGCTGTAAGTGTGTCTGTGAGGTCAGCAAGCCAAGTGATCAGTGAAGATCCATTAAAATGACTCAGAGGCATTTACAGTCTCTGCTGACTGGAGGATTTTGGGAGAGGGGGAAGCATCCTATGCGTTTGCCATTGCTGCCTTGAAAGTCACCCCCCCCCCAAATGACAATGTCCAAGACACTGTAAGAGGTCCGCTGCACTAGGTGTAATGCATCTGGAACGTTGAAACAACATTTTGGCAGGAGTGCCGTGAAGGTTGGGGGAGACAAGTGTGCTAGTGATCCTGTTCTAACTGGTGTAGCATGCTAACATATATTTCACTGTCATTGAAACAACCTTCACCATTTCTGAAGCCATGCCCCCCAGCAATGTGATTGGATATAGAGGAGAAAACTATAGCAAGCATCACTTTGAGGGGTTGAATATCATTGCTGCCAAAAACCTCTACAAACTAGTTTTGTGCAGATTTGTGTGTAGACTGTGCGTCTGTCTATGTTATCTCCATACTAACTAATGTTTACTAACTGCCGATTGCATGTTTTTGTACAACCTTTGTGTGTGAGTGTATGTGTAGGTATACAATCAATGTATGATGTAAGATGTGTGTAGGTGTGTGTGTTTGTATATGCTTGTGTGATCTTGAGTCTTTATGTACACAGTTTTAATGATCCTATAACTTTTAGATGAGTATCAGTTTGAAGATTTATTGGTAATTAGGGTTAGATTTGGCACATTGACACAATCATGTCAGAATCCTAGCAGTAACAGGGCTTATATCCAACAGCTCAGAGTGGTAAAACCAGTTCCACATGTATGTGGTCATGTGAAAACCAAGGAATCATGGGAAGGGAAAATTAAGTAAAGCTGTATTGATTATGTGAAACAGTGAGCCATTTGAGTATTTGTTTTTAATCAAATTAATTTATTATTATTTCTACCCACAAAAACAATTTTGAAACATAATTATTCTTGGTAAATATAAATGATGCTATCTCATTTTTGTGCATGGCGCAGACTGCAGCAAAATTAAGAGTTTACAAAATGGCTGTTGGGACTCTAAGCTGATTGGTGTATTTCTAAGGGGAACTTAGGCTGAAATTTACTCAGAATTATTGTGCTCTCCAGTGATATCAAGGGGCATGGTGGATATTGTAGAGGGCCAAAAGAGGTCTGGTGTGTTGTGTCTCTTGTTAAATTGAGGATGTGTTCTTTCCCCATTTTATCAAAACCCTACCCCCACTCCAAAAAAGGTTTAACTTCGAAGAGGAGACTCCAACAACAAACTTCAATAACTTTCCCGCTGCCATACTCACCGTGTTCCAGGTACTCCTAAGTGTTCTCTTCTGTGTGTTTTCCGAAATCTGATGAGTTGGTTTGAGTTACTGTCTCCAATCAGAGCCCCACCTACTGTACACGAGCTCATGATTCATCAGAAACTGGAACTTACCACTTGTTTATTAGTGAAGAGTGATGATGATGATGATGATGACGGTTATTATTACTATTGTTGTTGACAATGGCAGCCCCATTACTATTATTATTTATAGAAATTTTCTATTCAATATTCTCACCATTCATCTCCAATTTTGAACAATGCCTGGTCTTATGTGACTCCCCCACAGATTCTGACAGGCGAGGACTGGAATGCAGTGATGTATCATGGGATTGAATCTCAGGGAGGCGTGCGTCGCGGAATGTTCTCCTCCATTTACTTCATCGTGCTCACCCTGTTCGGAAACTGTATCCCCTGTGAACCCGGGCCAGCAGTGTAGTGTAGTGTTTAGGGACCTGGGCCTGTAACACAGAGGTTGCAGGCTTGATTGACAGGTAGGGCACTGCTGTTGTACTCTTGAGGAAGGTATTTAACCTGAATTGCTTCAATATGCAGATCGTATGCAAGTCGCTCTGGATTAGAGCTCCTTTTGCATACCTGACTGTAATGTAATGTAACCTAGCGCCGGCCTATAACAGGCCAGGCCAGCTCTCGCTGTAGGTGGTGCGCGGTGGGTCCCATGTTCTGTTTTTGACATTATCCATTAGAAAACATTGAAACGTTCTACCAACCACCAACCCCCCGTCTCATCTTGGCTCTATACATAACCAGACATCACAGTAGAAACTTTTAACATGGACCCACTGACACCTCCCTCCCTTAGACTCGAGTCAATGACCCCCCCCCCCCCCCCCCCCCAATAGATCAGTTGAGTGAATTTGTTTCCCTTGGAGATCCTGGATCTATCCAGACCTGCTCATAAAGGTCAGTTGTTTAGGATGAGGTGTGATTATGTTCTGAATAGTTTCTCTCTGTGTTCTTTTGGGAGACAGAATGTTTTACTACTTCCCTGTGTTTTCCTGTCTGTTTATTATAGTTTATAATAGTATTTGGAATGGAAGTGTGGTGTTGCTGATTTGCCCACAGATTACTGTGCACTACAGTCAACGTTCATTGCTAGGGATAGCTGCTACATTATGCGAAGGATGTGCTTTGCCTTGTCTGTTCTGTAGTGATCTTGATGATGTCTCTGTACGCACTTACTGTACGTCGCTTTGGATAAAAGCTTCTGCTAAATAAATGTAATGTAATGTAATGTACTACTTATCCAGTGTTGGGTGATGGAGCTATTTTCAGTTTTCTCTGTTCCTTAACCCAACTCGCCGCTCAGACACGCTCCTCAATGTCTTTCTGGCCATCGCCGTCGACAACCTGGCGAATGCGCAAGAGCTCACTAAGGTAACGTTGGGGCATTCCCGATTGGCCTTAGAATGTTAGATAAAAAAATATTTTTGTTGTCTATATACGTACAGTACGTATATATATATATTGTTTGTATGTGCGTGTGCGTGTGCGTGTGCGTGTGTGTGTGTGTGTTTGTGTGTGTGTGAAATAAAGGTGATTCATTTATCGAGTGGTTTTGTGAAATATACAGCTTTATATTTAGGTGATTCACCCGTGCAATGGTGACCCAGGCCACCCAGTTTCTTGGTTCGGTGATTGTGTGAACCAGTCACCGCCAATGTCCTTTTCATAACCCTCACCGTGGTCTCCTCTTCTCTTAACCCCCATTCGCCAGGATGAGGAGAAACAGGAGGAAGCAGCCAATAAAAAGCTTGCTCTACAAAAGGCCATGGAGGTGAAGGAGGTCAGCCCCATTTCTGCGGCCAACATCTCCATCACAACGTAAGTCAGTCTCCCTGGCCCCACCCCCCATCCACTCACAGCCTGCATGTGTCTCCGCCTTCTCCTCCACCGACTGCAGAAGCCATCCCTGTTTCAGCCTTCATCCACCTTTTTATCGCTGTGTGTGTTTTTTTTTTTATACCCATAAAGGTTTGTGTGTGTATCTGTGTTTGTGTCTGTGTCTTTCTGTGTCTCTGTGTCTTTCTGTGTCTGTGTCTGTGTATGCGTGTATGTGGTTTGTCTTTGCACACTGTTAAACAGGACGAAGTAGTGCTTTGAACTTAAATCGCACAAATGACCCCATTAACTAGTCTTCTCAAAAGCAGGCACGTAATCTAATAAGTGCATCCTATGAATATTAAATAAAGGGGTGTTTAACCTGCTTAAACCCACCAATCACAATCGCTGCCACTGTCTATACCTCTTAATTTCCTTGCTCAAATGCTGTTTTCTGTGTGTGGCCTGCTCATACACACTATTGACGTTAAAGTTAAACTCTTTGGCATTTTTTACATATTATCCATTTATACAGCTGGTTATATACTGAAGCGATTCAGGTTAAGTACCTTGCTCAAGGGTACAACGGCAGTGTCCTACCTGGGAATCAAACCTGCAACCTTTCGGTTACAAGGCCAGTTCCTTAACCATTATACTACACTGCCGCCCTCATGATCTGATGCTAGAAATGTGACCCATTGCAGTAGGAGTTTTCTGTAAGGATGTCTCTCGCACCAACAGGTATTCCAGGTCCTACTTTTTCACTGGGAGGGATATGAGGCAGAATACCAAACAACCAGTATCTCTGATCAAACAAATATTTTTAAATGGTTTTGTTCAAAGCACTATTTCATGTGTTGTTATGAGTGGAAGTGGTTTTGTTTAATACTTTCCTTTTTAAGCAATTTGATTTTTTTTTTTCTCTTCAGGAAGTAAATTAAAATACAGATGTGCTTTGCACTCGAATATTAAAATGAAAGAATTTTCTGCGAGGCTCAAGCAATCTTTTAAATCTGAAAGCCGACCAGACCGCTTTGTGCTCTGTGCTTTGAGGATATAAAACACCTTGTAAATCTGCCACTGTTCATTCATCTCAGTGAGTTGTGTTGTTTTTTGGGTTTGACGTCACAGGTTTAATGTTTTTGTCTTTTCTTATATTTTGGGAGGAGGAGGGGGCAGGCAGACAGACAGACCTCCTGACTGACCTCTTCCCTTTGTGTTCTGTTTTTGTCCCACGTGTTGTTCCTTTATGTTCTGTTTGTCTTTGTTTTTGCACATGCAGTTTTGTAAAGCAAAGTCGAGGTGCTCTTTCTCGGAGCTCTTCCGTCTCCAGCGTTAATTCACCGTGAGTTTTTGCTCTAGTTACAATTTACTCACCCCCTCCCGCCTCTAAGCCCGCTCACCCATCCAGCCCCTGTCATTTCCTCTCCTCTCCTCTTCTCTTCCTCCATCACATGGGCTGTGGTCTGCGCTTCTCTGCCCTGCCGTTTACCATCTCGTGGCCAATATGGAAGCCTCTCTCTCGCTTTCTTTCTCTCTCTTGCTCTCTTTCTCTCTTTCGCCCTCTCTTTCTCTCTCTCTCTCTCTCTCTCTCAAAATCAAGTTGCTTTATTGGCATGAAATACAAATATAATTATTTCCAAAACATACATCCATCAATTAACTAAATCAGAATAAAAAATAAAAAAAATAGTTATTGCAATGACAAATATAACAATGTGTAACAATAACTACAACAATAACAACAACATCAATAACAATAATAATTCAATAAGTATGTACATTTTATGTTTGGTGTGGTTGGTCACTGAGTGTCTCTCAGGTTATGACAGGCTGAAATAAACGAGGGGCTGTTGGTCCTTCTCCTCTTAGAATTGCAAATTTTCTTCCTTTGATTGGGAAATGAAATAATTTATAATTAAGGATAATTTGTGGAAATATATGTTTCTAATTTGTAAGAATTTTGTGCAGTTAAGGACGAAGTGCATCTCTGTCTCCACCTCTCCTGTCTTACAGTGACCACATATTCTCTATTCTTTTGGTAACCATGAATCTATGTATGTGCCTTTTTCAATTACACAATTACATGGTGTGGTCACTGAGCCTGTACTTGGTCAGGGTCCACCTCTGCTTTGTATTTCTGACAGAGAAGTGATTCTCTGCCAGTGTCTATTCTGTTTAGGGCCCGATAACAATATAGTTTATTATGCCATTGTGGTTCTTCGTTTCTTTGTTCCAAGTGTCAAGATAGGAGTTTTTGATGGGCCATGAATTCTTTGTTTGACTTAATAAAATGTAATACAAGATCTGTTCTTCGAGGGTGATGGGGCATGTTGTTCAAGTTGTAGCAGCAGCACAACTTTTCCTTATTAGCACTTCTTCAAACTGATAAAAGAGTGAAAGAGAATAACTTCTTGCTGTGTGTGAGCAGAGGCCCTGCCTGGAAATCTTACGGCCAACACCACAGCGTGACCAGCACAGCCCTGAGCGCACCCGTGACCTCCACGATGCTCAGGCAAAGCTTTCCAACGTGAATTCGAATACTCCCACTTCCAAAGCTCTGTGGGGCCTTCTCAAACTGCTGACTAGAAGCACAGCGGGCGTAGCGGTGCCACTGTGAACCCGCCCAACCTGGATTCCTCTCAACCCTGCTGAAAAACCCCCAACGTCAACGGCTTTGCTTATGAAGAACCTGGCACCGCCTCCTTCGTGTGTTTCAGGGAGCTCTCTCTCTCTCTTGGGAGGGGTGAGGAAGGGGTTTTTCCAGGGTGGTTTTGCTGATCTGCCCCCCCACCCCCCACGCCCCACACCCCATCCATAGATTGTTGTTCGGAGCACCTTAGCGTGACCAAGATTTCCAGTGCAGTGGTGCATGAAAACAAGGCTCCTCAAAGGATGTAAATTGTATATGTAACCTGCACACACGTCACAATGTGAAGCACCCATTGAAAATGAATGATTTCCATTTTCCCTGAAATCGGACCATGATATTCCAATGCGTGAGACATTAGGGCTCCGGTCATGTATTTCCTGTAATGAGTTAGAGAAGCCGCCCCCATTTTGCCTCACTGCAAAAAGTATGGATAGTCACCGCGTCTCTTTATATGTGTGTCTGCAGTTGCCAAACCCCCCCAAAACCATTCATCCCACGCTGCTTGGAAACGCCTCCATTGTGTCACGGCTTTAATAACCCCAACCGCAGTGCCGCACACAGGGCCGCCCGCACCCTTTCACAATGTAAAAATGATGCATATATGCTGGGATTCAATTATTCGTCCTCAACTTTGACAAACAACTGAAGGCAATAAAAAAGAAAAAACAAGTTTGGTGAGTTCAGCAATCACAAAATACTATGTGGCCAATCTTAGTTTGTGTAGGAAAAGTGTAACACATAAGTCAAAGTTCAGAACAAATTGAATGCAGGCTGTGTACACTTTAGAGTGTGTTACATAGTTTTTTGGTTACATCAGTCATTGAAACTTTCATGTTTCTAATTGGCAGTATTTATACATATACTTTATTTTTATAAGGTACAAGATGCATAATCATACTTTATGTGCCTAAAACATCTAGCATGATTGAACATTACTGGATTACTGTAGACTCTACAGTAATCCAGTAATGCCGTCTCTGAATGCTTAATGTACTGTAAACTCCACCAAAAATGTGTTTCCATTTGTAGGTTTGGAAACTCAAAGGTACGTCTTTTCATCTGGACATTTGCGCAATACTAAAATGAATTTGCATATAAATCTTTTATGGCTTCAATCTGAGTTTTCACTTAGGCTGGTTCAGCAGCTGGTGTGTTAGAGGGGCTTTTCTTTCCAAAGTGAAATGAAGATATTTCCAAGCAGTGTAGTGCTTTATAGTTCTGGATCGGCCAATGAGAAAGAGGTACTGGGTCATCAGCTATCTTAACTTTGAACTACGCATTATTGGAGTGATAGGGGTGTGGGTTGTTGCTGGACTGAGATGGCCATCTCTCAGTGGTTGAGCATATATATCACAGGTAGTGTTTTGTATGCAAAAAGGAGACAGGTGGTGAGTGGTGTTTGTCCCAATGCAAAGCTATACCAGCCTCTGGTTGTGTCACTGCAATTTCAATTTAAGTTCTGTCTTCTGGGTTGCTTTATTTTTCTTTATTTGGCTTAATTTCTGCTGTCTGCGTGTTATCCCTGGGCCACCTGTCAGTTTGATGTTGGTTTCTGTACAGACAGGTAGAAATGAGCCTTAAGATGCGAGTCTTCTAGCGGATTCATGTCCGTTCAAAGCAGCCAAACCTACTGTTTTCCTTGTAAATCGTTTTCAACTCTTAATTTGAAAAAGTATCTCAAATGTGTACAGTATATGACCCAAGTCTGGAAATTACTGCCAGTGTTTTTCGCCCCCGCACCTCTCCCACCCAAGTGGACGTCCCACGAGGCGACCCCTTGCTGCCGCTTGGCGCGAGGAGGAGGGAGCGAGGCGGGGCGTTTTTAACGGGCGCGGTCCGTGCCTTCTCTCCTTCATTATCCCGTCCTCTGTCTGCCAGTCCTGCTCTGTGTCTGGCCATCCATGGCCCAACCCTGTGAATCGATCTGACAGACAGAGGCATGGGCAGAATGTGTTTACGAGCAGATGGGCCAAGCAGGGCCCCCGCTACACTCAGAGAGGCTTCCCACCCTTGTCCTGGAAAATCTGGAATTTTTTCATGCAGTTTTCCAGTCATGGAAAAGTCATGGAAAATGAGAAAATTGTCAAAATGTCCTGGAAAGCAATTAGTTGTCCTTGAAAATATGTTTAAACTGCAAAAAATGTCTGTCTTAACAAGTGTTTTAGTCTTGTAATGAGACTTAAAATCTTATTTTGTTCTCTAAAGTGGAAAATATTATCTTGGTTTAAGTTACTTTTTGCTTGACCAGTGAAATTATTTTATCTTGAAATGAGTAAACCTATCTCACCCCACTGGCGATCTTTTCAACTTTTCAAAAAAGTAACAGAAATAAGATTCTAAAGTCTAAATATGGTTTGTATAAGATTAAAATGCTTGTTAAGAATTTCTTTTTGTACTGTAGTGCAGTGTTAAAAGCTAACAATGTTAATGGTTAAAGTCTGTAACAACAATTTCACCCCCCAAAGACACCCCCCCCACCCCCCCACACACACATACACACACACACACACACACATATACACACACCGGTCCACAATTGCAATCTCCCTGGGATCAAGGACCTGCCAAGACCCATCTCCGCATGCTACACCCTTTATTTGTTTCCGTACTCTTCTCACTGAGAAAAAGCAGTTATACCAAGACAGCTGCTGAGGACTAAGCACTGAAAGCGTGAGTTCACGGTTGGTTGCCTTTATGTAAATTGTAGCAAGTGCCAAAGAAAGAGAGGCAGATTCCTCACCCGGCGATCGGTACGTTCTGTAACTTGAATAATCACGGAACATTTTCTCCTTGCGCTGACAGTCTAGCACTTCACGTGGCTCTTGGCCAAGACAGTTTTGACTTTTAACAGGAGGAAAATGCATACCTGAGAAAACTTTCTGCCATAATTCCACAGTTGCTGCAGGAGAGGAAGGAGATGCCGCCCCTAATTACCAGCATTTGGGATTGTTGAGATCCATCATTGTTGAGATCCATCATTCCCGAATGATACATGCTTGCCTACAATAGGTGTTGTGGGAGTCCTGGGGGTGTCAAGAAAAAGGTTATGAGGAATGGTCTGGCTTCTCATACTAGTCGTGCTAAAATAGGTCTGTGTGGACATGGAGTGATGCTCATTTTTATCCTGCATATGGTGGAGGAAGGTGGGGGTTGGATTAGTGCCAGTGAGAGGCCGAAAGTTCCATAGGCTGTAGGACCATGGTCAAAACTGTGAGGGTGGCGGGCAGGGACAACAAAGAGATTGACAGAGAGGCAGACTGAAGGGAGGAGGACAGAAAGAGACAGAGAGAAGAGGGGAGGAAGGAGAGCGAGAGAGGAGGGGAGGAAGGGGCACCATTCCCTCTCAGGACTACACAGCTGTCTGCACCCGATCGATTCACCTCTCATCAGCTTCTGTGAAGGAAGCTCAGGAACCACGTTCAAACAGTAAACCCAGTCCTTCACAATCACAGCACAGTCTGTGCGAGCCCTTTGCATTGAGCCTGGTGTACAGTGTTGTGTGCACACGCTTGTGACAGGATTTAGGGTGCTATATCGCAACTGGAAAGCCTATAATTTAAATGGTAAAAAAGACTGCCATTTTAAAGAGAAGGATAATAAGTAAGATGAAGGACTTGATTCTTAGAGTTAACAACATTAGCATTGAATAGGAAATGGCTACTTCAAATCAATCACAACGTGGTCATGCTGTAGATATAATTACAATCAGTACTTTTGTGTGACCCCTATGTAATAATGTGTACTTCAGTATTTTTCATGATCATTTTCCAGAATGTAGTGTGCCTCTGAAACTTACAGTGTATTACATCTGTGACACACTTTTTCATTTCTGATTCCCGAAATGTAGCGTGCCTCTGAAATTTCATTACTTCGATTTTAGAACACACTTCAGTCAACTCAAACTTTCACTATGTGAGTACTATCATTCCCTAACCAAGCATAGATAATCATGATATATTGGTGTAAACTAAAAGCTTTCTCTGTACCAGTAATGGTTGCTTGGCAAAGCTTATAATTGCACTCAGCCATGACTGAAAATGCGGGGGGGAAAATGAATGCAGAAATTACCCAGCTTTAATTGTGACACAAACGGCTTTCACTTGCTACCCTTTTCAAACAGAAAGTTTCTATTTTTCTTTTGTGATATTTTGTGTTTGAAAGCAATAGTAAGCTCTGCCAAAGTAATCATTGGCAGTAACTGGAAGCTGTGGCATTTTACACATTACATTACAATCATTTGGCAGACACTTTTATCCAAAGCGACATACAATAGGTGCATACAGAAGGTCAATGAAGCAACTACAAAACAGATCTGACCAAACACATCCTTTCCATAATGTAGCAGCTATCCCTAGTAATGAACATTGAATATAGTTCACAGTTAGCTATGTGTAAGTCCACTATACCTTCTTATACCAAGACATCCTTATTTGTACCTGCTTGCTTTCTGAGATGAGGAATTTTCAGGACAAGAATATTCCCACTACCACTACTTTTTTTATTTATCCAGGTGAGTCCCACTGATATTGAACTATCATTTCCAAGAGACCCTTGGCCAGTTTGAGTTCACAATGAAGGGAAACTAAATTGTATATATGTTATGGTTCATTTTGTCATTTCAGTTCTATATGTACTATACAGTTTCCTTGACTAAGGACACAATGTGCATGTACTGCACATTAAAAGTAAGAAGCCAAGCCATTTAGCATTTTACTTTGTCATGAGATAACAGTACAACTAGAACTTTGGAAAAGTTGATTAGGGCATGAATCAAACACCTGGGGTGGAAGGGGTTTTTAAGAGCTGATTTGAGTAGGAATAGAAAAATTGGCTGACAGTTAAAGGTGGTCTTCAGATAGATGGGGGTTTCTGGTATTTCCTGACATTTTCTGCTAAAATGAAACAATGACAGCAAAGTCTACAGCAAGTTTGTGGTCAATTCCAGAGCCAATTCAAGAACTAGATTTAATTTATTAACCCATCCGTTGTGATGTGTGACACGTACCATTGTGCTATAGAACTCCAGTATAATGATTTAGAAGACATTTCTCAAAAGATTTCTATCTGGTGGAACATATTGGCCATTGGAACTGACCCCCCAAAGCCGATCTGCAGTGAAGGTAAAATTGGCTACCATGGATGACCCATGACCTGTAACTCCCTGGTGTCTCTCGTACCCTGTCCAGCAAAGAGCAGCAGAGGTCGATGAAGCTGATGTCAGTGTGGGAACAGCGGACAACCCAGCTGCGGAGGCACAACCTGCGGGCGAGCAGCGAGGCGCTGTACAACGAGCTGGAGCCAGAAGAGAGGCTGCACGTATCTTCCGCCATGCACATCCGCCCGGACATGAAGACCCACCTGGACCGCCCTCTGGTGGTGGAGTCGCGCAATGGCGATGGCAATGGTGGCAGGGAGGGGGGCGATCGAGGCACCTCGGGGGAGGGGGAGTGGGGCGACGAAGCGATGCCTCTTCCCTCACACCCCCGAAAACACCACAGGCACAGAGATAGGCCCGCCAACGAAACCAGCGCTAACGGGGAGGCGGGCGAAAGCAGGGAGGCCGGAGGCCACGCCCACCATAGCAGAAGCAAGGAGCATAATGGGTCCCGGGGTAGGGAGGGGGGGCGGAGGCACCACCAGGGTTTGATGGACGAGGGAGGAGGAGGAGGAGGGGACGGTGAGAGAGAGCACCGGCGTCACCATGGCCACCGCCAGTCCAAAGAGGGGAACGGCGCGGCCAGCAACGGGGCGAAAGGCGAGCGAAAGGTGCGACACCGGGAGGGGTTGCGCTCAGCCAATCAGGAGGTGGATGGGCGGGACAGCGAGGGGAACGGCGAGCGGAGGAGGCACAGGCCACGCGGAACCCGGGCCCAGTCTACGATGGACAAGGAGGAGTGTCGGGAAGGAGAGGAGAGAGAGGGCAGCAAGGCGCACAGGTGAGACACAGAGGAGAGACAGGTGAGATGCTGTAGAGAAAGGTGAGGCTGTAGCGAGACAAGTGAGACGGGTAAGAAGCTGCAGAGAAACAGGTGAGATGCCATAGTAAGAACAATGAGCTGCTCTAATGAGACATGTCCTATCAACCAAAACAGGAAAATTGTTGGGTGCTGATGTGATTTTTGCTCCATAATTATCTTGTTAAAAATGAGCTTGCAATGATTGTAAAAGCAAAGCTCCAAGGATATATTATCGAGATATAATTCCTCTGAACAGGGAGTTAAATACTCCAGTGTGGGGCTGTTTATTGCTTGCGGCACTAACAATATGTAGCTAATTGTTATTTTTAAGTGGATCTGTTTAACAGCTGGGTTGTTTATGGCTGTAAAATATGAACTATACTATCTACAGCTAGATGCTGGGCATACCATGGGGCTCCAAAAAGCTGGGACAAAATGAGATAGACTTTTCGTAGATTTGTCTTCCTCTTTGACTAATGAGACTTACCGAATGGGAGGATCTTTGTGTTCCTCTCTTCCAATAAAATAAAAGTAGGTCTGAAAGTGTGGGATTTTGTCTTTGTCAACCAATGAGATATCTCAGTAGGCCTGAAAGGGTGGAGCTCTGTCTTCCTCTCAGGTAATGAGATTACTGAGCAGAATTGAAAGGGAGGATGTTTATCTTCCTCTCTACTAATGAGACTGTACAGTAGCCCTGAAAGAGGAGGGGCTCTGTCTTCTCACCCAATGAGACTGCTTTATTCTGTCTGACAGGGGAAGGCACACGGACACAGAGGGGCGCAGCACTGCCACCAGCCCCTCCCAGCCCCCCCTGGGTCAGCTCTCGGCCTGGGACAAGCAGGAGGACTCGGACAACCAGAAGAACCTCTCACGGACGGGCCAGGGGGGGCTCAGCACCAACGCCATCCACATCCCCGTCACCATCACCCCCCCACCGGGAGAGAACACCATCATCCCAAGTCAGTGCCACTCAAGCCACTGTCTAGTACTGCCATCCTAAAACACATCCACTGACAGTCAGCAGCCTAAGCTGGCCAAAGATTGGTACATTAGAAGAGCCACAATTAGTTACAAAGAGAGAAAACCAGTTTGAGAACCAGTAGAAACAGTAACTGTAACAACAGTAACTACCTCACTTTGCCTAATACTTTTCCCCCCTCTTTCTCTCTCTCTCTCATTGGCAGTGAACAACGTCGACTGTGACTCGCTCCCAGTGAACGAGGAGAAGAAGAACCTGGAGGACCAGACTAAAAACGGGCCTCGGCAGATCCTGCCGTACAGCTCCATGTTTGTGTTCAGCCAGACCAACCCGTGAGTGTGCTGGCATGACAACGCTTTACAGGCAGTAACAGCCCCTATGGAAAAATAATATGCTGCAGTATATTGTAAATATATCAAAATTATCTTCACAATATATTTAAAATATACTTCAGTATATTACATTTCCATAAGGGAGAACACGGCACTCTTAGTATGCTCAGCTTCATATGTCTTGAAAAATGACGTGAGTGACCAATCTAAAGGTTTATATGTGTGTATGTATGTTTATTAGATTTTTAGGTGGGTGGAACACAAGCTGAATTTTATTTTATTTTTTTTACTAGTTTTTATCCACATTTTGTCTTTTTTCCTAATTTGGAATACTCAGTACAGCACTTGTAGGCCTGTCCCATTGTTTTGATGACTGCCAGTTGGGCTGAGTGGAGCCTGGATGTAACGCTGTAACCCACACAGTTTATGTGCTGTTGAGGGGGTGGGGAACCGGAGGTAATGCATTTGAAGTGTCGGGGTTGAATTACGTACTCAGCCTTCTGCAGATCCCAAGTGGAACTCAAACTGAGGTATGCGTTCTAGGGGTGCTCCGATCGATCGGTCGCCGATCAGTATCGGCCGATATTCGTTCTAAAAAGTGTGATCGGTGATCGGCTAAAAAAGGCCGATCAGGCCTATCGCATGTCAAAAACACGCGAGACAACTTTTATTTCACTACCGCGTGCTGCTAAAATGTCTTCGCCGGTCTTTCCTATTCATAATGACTCCAAGGAAATTTTTACCTTAATCTACCACATATCAGCGCACAGTAAATTGGAATGAGCATTTGTCATGCCCTAAGAGACTAGTATAGCCTACGCCATAGCCTATATTATGTATGATAACATGAACATAAAATAGTTTTCCACCATCTGTAAAATGCTGCCAAATGTTCTATCTTCAATGAACATCGGTAGCCTACTTCAAAAATACATTTAGCTAACGATTGCACAACAGTATGAAATGCACTCAAAATGCGAAAATAACAATAGGGCTATCAAACATATTGGAAAGACTGCTCGAGTGGAAACACGAACGTAGGTATGTAGCCAGCGAGACCAACGGTATTTTAGACGCAAAAATACTTACATATCGCAAAAGGGGAATTCCCTTGCATAATGCGTATTGTATATCGCTTGCGTAATACTAGACAGTTAAAACGAAAACTGCCGTTACACTGGGCTGTAGTAAATTGCTCAAAGCACCCAAAAAGACTTGGCATATACCGTTGCGAAGGTTATAATGTACTCTATTGGATAAAAAAGCCGACAATTAAACCAGAATGAACTGTAATGCATGAGACAGCCTTACAGAGCATGGTGGTATTACGCCGCATCGTTTCTGATAGTGTAATAGCAGTATAAAGTGTTGTATATTTCTCAAACCGATTGTAGCTACCAGACAATAAATGACAACTGGATTTTGAAAGGAACATCTCGATGTGTAAAACCAATGGTAGGATTGTATATTTATTTCATATTTAGTAGCATATATAGCTAGTAGAATACATGGTAGAATGAGATAGTACTTTCACAGTTTATTTTGCATTTGAGTGAGCACGGCTTTTCACGGCTTTTCTGGCATACGATCAGGCTATTGTTGGGTTTATCTCGTTGCTATGACGTTATTCTAATTTTATATGATGAATAAAAATATTTATGAACTCAAACATAGACGCTATTGTCCACTATGTCACGCATAGGTAGGTATAGACTAGGTGGGGGGTTGCTTGATAAATGGACTTGCCACAGGGAAATAGTGGCACTTAGAAACTACGTATTCGGCAGAAATCGTCACGAACTGTCTACCAATAAATTTAAAACACAGAGTTTGTGATTTCCAATAATAGTTCGGCTGCAGTAGCAACGAATGTCTCAGTTGAGCAAAAAAGGTCCCGCAGGTGGGACTTATGCGCAAAGGTGTTGAGAGTGTCTCTAGACTAGAGTGTGTGGAATGTTGCCTGACAATAAATGAACAGTTGTCAATTCATTATACTTTGTCATCTCTTAATTTTAATACTTAATATACAATGTTGTTAAGAATAATGTTACATGATAAATTGAAATAATAATAATGAATTTTATTTGTATAGCACACTTTCATATACACAGAAGTTGTAAAAAAGATGCATCATAAAATAGGGATACAATATTTAGAGACAATTAAGATTGAAAATATTGAGGGGCCAATTATATTTTTTTTTCATGATCGGTATCGGCCGTGATCGGTATCGGCCGATCATCATTTCGGTGATCGGTGATCGGTGATCGGCCCCAAAAATGCTGATCGGAGCACCCCTAATGCGTTCCACAATGAACCCAATCACAAAACAAGCAAAATGTACACTATATTTTCACCGCGGCCCTTCCATTGTGCACTATTAGTAATTGTAAAACTGTGACCTGTTTACTGGGCTTTTGAAAAACCGTCAGTGGAGTGAAGGCTGCTATGAAGACATCTCCGACACAGGACCAAGGAGGTATCACTCCAACGCTCATCAACCAGATAAGCTCTCATTGGATGTTGTCACGAGTTGGGCAGAACTGAATGAAATCCTTAGAGAGCGGACCGGCGTGGGGATATTGCAGGTTTTGCAGGTGGACTCAGGAGGTGTTGTTCTCATGCCGGCCTGCAGGGTGCGCCGCCTGTGTCACTACGTGGTGAACCTGCGCTACTTTGAGATGTGCATCCTGGTGGTCATCACCATGAGCAGCATCGCGCTGGCAGCGGAGGACCCGGTTCAGGCCAACGCCCCCCGCAACAACGTGAGTCCTGGTACCAGCGTAAGGGTCTGCTAGGCGGGATGGTTGGGTTTGGGATGGTGGGGGCGCAGGGGCAGGGGTAGGGGACCAGGCAACCGAGAGTTTAGAATTACAGGGTACTGTCTTTGCCCACTTTTTCTCCCCAGCGCTTATAGCCACAACCTCCTTAATCGACTCAGGAGAGCGCAGTGGAGCATGTGCACGGTTACAATACACACTGTCAGGCACCACGACCTATCACACCACAGTCTACGTCACATCGCACGTTTAAGTCAGGCTCACACAGACATAAATTGGTGGAAGACAATTCATGCCTAGCTTCAGGCGGATTTGCAGGCGTGCAATCGGGCATTAGGGGTCACTGCTGTCTCCCCTGCTGACTGAGACTCTTCCATCCCTGGGCAACGCTAGAGCCATCTGTGCTAAGTTATGTGCTAAACAGGATGAGCCACCCAGCAGCCCGATAGAGAACATTTTTAGAGTATTTAAGTTCTGCAGCTTTGCATTATTTTGCATTGTTTACAGCTCAGTTTGTGTGCATGCATACGTGCATACTTTCATACATAGTTTGCGTGCATGCATACGTGCGTACTTTCATACGCTTTTTGTGTGCATGCATACATGCGTACTTTCATGTGTATGTGCCTGTGTGTGGTTGGGGGGGCTGTGTGTGGTATGTGTCAACACATAATATCTACTTAAGTAGATATTATGTGTTGACAGTCCCAAGTAATGCAATTGTGTATGGAGACGATAGCTCTATTGTAAACACTGCTAGTCACCGAATCGCAATACTACTCATCGCATGACTAAATACTGCAATATCATTACGTATAGCATTTAATTAATACAATGTTTATATTTTGTTCCATCCAGGTGCTCAAGTACCTTGATTATGTCTTCACGGGCGTTTTCACCTTTGAGATGGTGATTAAGGTGAGGCTTTCTCTCTCTTTATCTTCATGGTAATTAGTCTCATCTCAGGAGAGCGCAGTGTAGTATAATGGTTAAGGAACTGGCCTTGTAACTGAAAGGTTGCAAGTTAGATTCCCTGGTAGGACACTGCCGTTGTACCCTTGAGCAAGGTACTTAACCTGAATTGCTTCAGTATATATCCAGCTGTATAATTGGATAATGTATGTAAAAGAAATGCTAAACAGTTGTGTAAGTCGCTCTGTAATGTAATGTAATGTAATCTCCTAACGGCTCCGGACTGAATGCAGTCTGGAGGGTTGGAGAGGAAAACAATTGCTTTTGAATCCCAGCCACTTCTGCGCTGCCTTGCGCCTGTACTCCAGGCCCTGTTAGACCCAGCAGTTTGATTTTCTGTCTCATTAATCAGAGCCTAGCACTGAGCACTCCTCTTTGAGTGCCTGGTACGTCTTTAAGCTTCAGCTGTTAACCTGCTCTTTTGAGGTCCGGCTGATTGTAGATCAGGGTCGTAGGCTGCTGGCCCTTATGAAGTGGGAGGTTCAGCAGTTCGCTGTGAGAATTGTGCCACTTCCTTCCTTCCTTGTGAGGACCAGTACCAACCGTAATGGAATTGCGTTTTTCCATTTTTATTGGAGTTCTCAGTGTGTGTGTGTGTGTGTGTGTGCATAGTACACTGCCTGGCCAAATAAAAAGTCACCGTTGCACCCGTCATGCATAGTGCCTACTGTACAAGCCTCTGGAGGCAGTGTTATGATCTTGCTTCAATTGGTCAGGTCTAGGCTTAGCAACGTTATGCAGCAATAAAATTAAGTCAGTTGAGTACCTGAATGTACTGAATGACCAGGTTATCCCATCAATGGGCATATTCCAGGACGACAATGCCAAAATTCATCAAGCTCAAATTGTGAAAGAGTGGTTCAGGGAGCTTGAGGAATCATTTTCACACATGAATTGGCCACCAGAGTCCCGACCTTAACCCCATTGAAAGTCTTTGGGATGTGCTGGAGAAGACTTTACGGAGTGATTCGACTCTCCCGTCGTCAATACAAGATCTTAACCAAATATTAATGCAACTCTGGACGGAAATAAATGTTGTGACGTTGCATAAGGTTGTCGAAACAATGCCATAATGAATGTGCGCCGTAATCAAAGCTAAAGGCAGTCCAACTAAATATTAGAGTGTACAACTTTTTTTTTTGGCCAGGCAGTGTAGTATCTGTGCTCTGGGTATGTGTGTGTGTAGTAGTATCAGTGTTCTGGGTTTCAGTGTGTATAGTAGTATCAGTGTTTTGGGTTTCAGTGTGTGGTAGTAGTATCAGTGTTCTGGGTTTCAGTGTGTGGTAGTAGTATCAGTGTTCTGGGGTCAGTGTGTAGTAGTAGTATCAGTGTTCTGGGTTTCAGTGTGCAGTAGTAGTATCAGTGTTCTGGGTTTCAGTGTGTGGTAGTAGTATCAGTGTTCTGGGTTTCAGTGTGTGGTAGTAGTATCAGTGTTCTGGGTTTCAGTGTGTGGTAGTAGTATCAGTGTTCTGGGGTCAGTGTGTAGTAGTAGTATCAGTGTTCTGGGTTTCAGTGTGCAGTAGTAGTATCAGTGTTCTGGGTTTCAGTGTGCAGTAGTAGTATCAGTGTTCTGGGGTCAGTGTGTAGTAGTAGTATCAGTGTTCTGGGTTTCAGTGTGTAGTAGTAGTATCAGTGTTTTGGGGTCAGTGTGTAGTAGTACTATCAGTGTTCTAGATTTCAGTGTGCAGTAGTAGTATCAGTGTTCTGGGGTCAGTGTGTAGTAGTAGTATCAGTGTTTTGGGTTTCAGTGTTGTAGTAGTAGTATCAGTGTTCTGGGTTTCAGTGTGCAGTAGTAGTATCAGTGTTCTGGGTTTCAGTGTGTAGTAGTAGTATCAGTGTTCTGGGTTTCAGTGTGCAGTAGTAGTATCAGTGTTTTGGGTTTCAGTGTAGTAGTAGTATCAGTGTTCTGGGTTTCAGTGTGCAGTAGTAGTATCAGTGTTCTGGGTTTCAGTGTGCAGTAGTAGTATCAGTGTTCTGGGTTTCAGTGTGCAGTAGTAGTATCAGTGTTTTGGGTTTCAGTGTAGTAGTAGTATCAGTGTTCTGGGTTTCAGTGTGCAGTAGTAGTATCAGTGTTCTGGGTTTCAGTGTGCAGTAGTAGTATCAGTGTTCTGGGTTTCAGTGTGTAGTAGTAGTATCAGTGTTTTGGGTTTCAGTGTAGTAGTAGTATCAGTGTTCTGGGTTTCAGTGTGCAGTAGTAGTATCAGTGTTCTGGGTTTCAGTGTGCAGTAGTAGTATCAGTGTTCTGGGTTTCAGTGTGTAGTAGTAGTATCAGTGTTCTGGGGTCAGTGTGTAGTAGTAGTATCAGTGTTCTGGGTTTCAGTGTGCAGTAGTAGTGTAGTAACAGAAGCTCTGGCACTCTTCTCTTTTCCTTCAGATGATTGACCTGGGTCTGTTGCTCCACCCCGGCTCCTACTTCCGTGATCTGTGGAACATTCTTGACTTCATCGTAGTCAGTGGCGCTCTGGTGGCGTTCGCTTGTTCGTAAGTAAAGTCTTTTTTTTTTTTAAAACACCAACCTTTAAATGACTTTTCAGGGTCACATGCTCCTCAGAGAAGCCAATCAGAAGAGCTATGCTAGTTTGCAACCTCAAAAGTTAAATGGTTTTCTTGGTTCCCTGAGAATCAGTGACAAGCACATAATTAATTCAGGAATATAACAATGCTGTGGTTCTCCTCGTCTGGTTTTTCAGTCTATCCTTAGCTTTGAATATTAAAATGAATAAAAGTATCACATATCTTACACATCAGCCCGAAAAGAAACTTTAGGAATCCAAAAAAGTAAAGAATACTCAAAATTAACGATGAAGGTCACGATTTAATCAACATTTGACAAATTCAAGTGCTTTTCCTGCACAGACATCTACTCACCAAGCCGTCCCTCTGAAGACAAGTAAATAGCAAACACCAGCAGTATATTGCAGCAGTATATTGAAAGTCGAAATTGAAGACTTTCGATTGTTGATTATATCCAGGCCAATGCATTGTAGCTGTAACTGAATGCTAACGCCCAGGGCTCTCGTAATGACGCTCGGCTTGGCCTTACCTACAGTGCAGAGGGAGTGGGGCTGCGAGAGCCACAATGGCCTGGCTGCCTTTTGGTTAACGCTGAAAGGAATTGTGGGCTACTTTTTAGTGTGACTCAGTGCTTTTGCCTTTCTTTTTGCTCCAGAATGTCTAATAACCGCGACTGCCCTGAGAGGTTGTTCTCGCAGTTGTTTTCGCTGTTCATTTGCAGCTGTTAATTTTCTATCCCTGAGTGAAATGGAGAAAGGTTAAAAGGATTCTTCGAGGATCTTTGGCAACAAGTAAGCCGTATCATCCACCTTAGATACAAGAGCAGCCGTTGCTTCAGGGCAGTGACACAAAATTTGTGAGTTTTCCTCATTAGATCGCCATCTATCGGTGAATCAAGATAACTGTCATTACACTGGGGAAGCTGTTCGCTCAGCCAATTGCAGTCACAGGTTCAATATATTTTATTGGCAGGACGACTCATTCATTCATATTGACAAAGCTTGTCTATTTCTGCTTCCTGTTCTGGCAGAGAATCCGGACTACTGTAGCAGTAGCTGTGTGGCCTCTGATGCTCTCCAGGGCCTGATCAATTATTTACCAAAAAAACAACATTTATGTATCTTCTGTGGCAGTGGCTTTCAACCTGTTGACCGGAGCGAGTTAGCCTACTGGTGCATGTGACTTCCACTGTGCTAGAGCGGGGTTAGCGGAGCTCTGCTAAATCTGTTGCCGTAATGAACTCTTTTCTGTGTATTTTCTGAACATGATGTCTAAATGCATTGCTGCTGTTATCCTCTGTGCTGTGCAGCTACCTGCGTTCTATGTGCCTGTGATTCTGCCTTGCAACTCGTCTCTATGAACCTACAGGTCTCTCTCTCTCTCTCTCGCTTACTCTCTCTATCTTTCTCTCTTTCACTCTCTCTAATGCCACATTTGCAGTGTGTGTAATGGCATGGTAACGGTGCGTCTCTCTCTTTCTGTACTTGTGCGTAATTATGCAGTAGCGGTGTGCGTGTTTCTGCGCCAGGCACTGACTCTCTCTCTCTGTTTCCCGGTTTGTGGGACCGCTTTCAGGAGCTTTATGGGGTAATGTCTTTGTGCCGCCCGCACTCTTGCTTTCTCTCTCACCGCCTCTCCAGCGAGCTGGCCCCGCCCGCAGGCCGGTCCTGCTGCATGCTCCATGACGAGCATCTTCCCCTTCCCTCATGCAGCAGAAATATATTTTAGCATACATGGAGATCCAATATATTGCCATTTTCGCTTTGTCATTTTTAGTCAAAAGAAGTGTGTTCTGGTTTTTATCATTTAACTACACCTACCAATGACAATGACTTATTTGTGAAAGGAGACGCTGTTGCTTGAAATGTCTTGAATAGCATATCAAAAACATATAGCAAAATATACCAATTATTGCCACTTTGGCCTCAGTGGGATATATTTGAATATAACTAACAGGATGTATCATTAAGCAAAAATGACAATATATTGCCAAGCATTTGAACACATGCATTTGGAATGCCTCCATTTTTTCAGATGTACCATTCCAAGTATTGCAGTATAGTTTTCAATATATAGAAAAATATATTTTGGTAACATTACAGTTACTTTTTCATCTCTAACTATCCATCCTAAAGTCTCTTCATCTGCTCATCTGTTCTTTCTGGGCCCCCTTCTCCCTTGTATGGGTGGGGCCGTGTCTCTATGACTCTTGTCCTGCATTCTCACTGTCATACCTCCACCTCATAATACCCCCCTTAGTCTTAATGTGGTTGCCTAGAGGGGGATGACCATTTGTTTTGTGTCTGAATCTGACTGTATAAGTCTCAATGTGTTGTTATTCTCCTACTGTCAGCAATGGTTAGTCCCAGTTAAAGGGGCTGCTTTTACCAGTTTCGTTTACAAGTTCTAGAAATTTCTAAACTATACAACACTATATTGTAGGCATAGCAACCTGAAATGGCTAGTGTGAAAGCCCCATCTGAAACTGTTTCCCTTCAATAGCCCCTTCAACTGCACTCATTTTACTAAAAAGTGTCTAGGCTAATGAGTTTAGAAAAGAAAAGTTATTTTATCTAACACTGCAGGAGATGGGGTTTTCACATGGGCCTGTGTATGGTAATTGAAGAGTGTTTTTCCAAACCTCACCAAGTCCAGTTTTGATAAACTGTATTTTTCAAGGTGGGTATAATTTTTCTGATAAATGGTTCGATTTCACACTATTATCATTAGGGATTTAAGTATAAAAACGTGACTTTTCATGAAAGAAACTCCACCAATTTAAAATAAACAAAAATGTTTGTTTTTTTTCTCAAAATTGGTAAAAGTGGGAAAAAAACTCTTCAATTGGTGATAAATCAATTATTAGACAGGCAGATAGACATGTCGATACATAGATATAGAGAGACAGCCCTAGAGTTTACCAGTTGAGTTTGGGAACCCAGCTGAAAATCACCAGCTGACTGGGGGGAGATTTTTGAGGGACATGTCACATGCACTAGAGTTGCACTGCTGCACCCCCATGTCCCCGTGACGTGTGGGCGTGCGGCTGCATGAGTGGAAGTATAAATAGCTTCCCACTCCTTATGTGGAGAGAGGATGGGTGTCGCTGACATACTGCTTTGGCGTGTCCGAGCCTTTATATGTGTGATTGATGCATCTTACACCCGCCCTATTTTACATGCTTTTCGGGGGGCCAGCCCTTGGACTGCCATTGGTGTCAGTCTGAGAAACCCCTCACACCCAGCAGCGGGTTTGCCTCCTCTTCACTCTTCCCCCTATCTCCGCCACTCCACCGTGATTTCGGGAGACTGACAGACCTCCCCTCCAGCCTCTCTCCTGTCAGACATGCAGCTTCCACACTGCCTGGCTGCTGGTTGCTGGCTGCTAGCTGCTGGATGTAACAGTAGCCCTCTCCCATCCTTGTTACCGCTAAGGGAAATGACACCATTGATTTATCATGTCAGCAGTGAGTGTGTGACATGGGCAGCCATTTCCAAAAACAGCAAAAATAGCGACCGGGAATGTCTGTTCCCGCTGAACTATAGCAAGCAAGCGTGGTCCTTACATACAAGTCTTTCCTGAGCACTGCACAGCACATCAGACCTACACTATGGGCCAGATTCAGAGATGGCCAACTTAAGTCATACGCTTGAGTGCCTCTCCTGCGCGGATTTAACGTGGGATGAGATGCGCCGTATTCTAACCTGTGCTACGCGGGTGCGTTTCTCAAAATGTGGGTGGTACAGGTCATGATATTCTAATTACCTGTTTCTTGTACCTGCCCCCTGGGTTGCCAGCTTTCTACTAAAAAAATGTGTGTGGGGGTATACAATTTCAAAGTGTCAGTGACATTGCCTTTAATAACCGCATTCGGCTTTGTAAAATCCTACCTTTATGCATCGTAGTTGCCCTTGCGTGATGGGGAAGGCCGTCGCATTGATAAAATGATCATAGCTCCTATTGACGACTTGGATGTACCCATCACACAATCAAAATAAATAATTGCTGGACAGTGGTTGCATGCAATATTATTAAGTAAACAAATAAATCATTGGATTTACTGAAAACAATAGCCTATATGCGACGTCTTCAACTTAATAATTTTGGAGAAGCTGTGCTGATACAAATCGTCTCTCTGTCAAAGCGAATATGATCCAGACACTGTCTATCAATTAATCCATCTAATATTGGTCTGGTATGATACCAGACGGTCAATCATAGCCTACTTTTACATATTTTTCTTTTTATGACAGCACTTTGATAATTGTAAGTAGGCTAGGCAAAGGAAAATAAGACCAATATTATTTTCAAAGAACATGCACTCATTCTAATATCCATTCTTGTGAAAGATGCTGTATTTTTCATAATCATCTATTGGCGGCGATAGACATGAACTAACTTTTTTTCCGAACAAAGTTGTGCGGAAAAAAATTATTAAGTGAAAACTCTGAATACGCATATCTTGCACGACTTGCAGACACGCCTCATTTTCATCAAATTTCCACCCCGCGCGCGTAATGCCACGTATATACTGGAGAGACGCTTAAAACCGCGAAGTCAAATGTCTGAATCACAAATAGCTTACGCTGCGCGGAATTTCGGGAGTAAGTCCCATTTGTGCGTGCTTATCTCAACTCTGAATCTGGCCCCAAATCTGCATATGAAAGACTAGAACTCTTTAGACACAAGTAAAAATGTGAAAATGTTTCCGCAGATCGATAAGAATTTTTGGTAACATTTTCCTTGAATGGTGCTTTATAAGACCTGAATAACTAATTCAGAAGCACTTCAGAGAAATTCATAAATGCTTACAAATAGCTTATAAATGATCATTCATTCATAGAAGGTGTCATTGAATTTTCACAGAAACATGTTGCCCATGAGTGTAGATTCAGGAAAAAAATACTTTGTTCTGAATATTGTTGAAAATATGTTTTTATTTTAAAATTCAGGACCTGTATTTTTGCCAGTGTCTATCGGGTTAAAATATATCTTGGTGCACATGCCAGCCCAGTTGCTTTTAGACGCATAAAGGTTTTTTGTGCTATTCTTTCTGTCCTCTTTGTTTATTGTGTATTTCATTTCTGTCTCCGAAAAGTGACATTTTTCCTGACTAAAAGCTTACTCTAGCGTCTGTGCTCCATGTGTCACCATTTGTAAATGCAGCATCTTAAGTTGTTTGTGTTTTTGTAAACTGATTTGCACAATCTGTTGTTGTTTTTTCTCTCTCTTTGTGAAGCTGCCATAATGTGTTCTGCTCTGCTCTTGTCATTTTTTTGTGTTTATTTCTTCATTGCTTTCCTTCATTAGATCGCAACAAAGCCTGACCAGGTGGGGACCCCCCCCCCTTCTCCTCTCTTTGGCAAAGACACGTCCCTAACCCCCCCCCCCCCCTTCCCTCCCCCACAGACCCAAATAACCACCCTCCTGTATCCTGGCTAGGCCGGGATAGTGTTACATGTCCTTCACAATGGACTGTAGTGAGTAGGTCCAGCTGGATCACCTCTCTGATAGCTGTTTGTGAGACTTCCGGGAGGGGGGCGGGGGTAGAATGGCTCACAGATGATACATTTTTTAGTAAGTGTCCTGTACTGTAACATTTTGGGACAAGGGAAGGTCAAGGACCACCTCCTATCAACTTGAACCCCTTTTTAGATAATAGGAAACCGGGTCTTGACCTCCCTGCCGAACGCTCCTCTGTCAGCACTGCACTAGACCACCTGCTGTCCAGACATGGTGGGGAGTTTCTTTTGACAGCTATCAGAATGCTGTGTGTTTGTTCATCTCCTTTAACCCTCTGTCGATCCGCGTGAGTCCCATTTAAACCATAACCACCATTGAAAGCATGGGAGACTAACGTGCATCGCAGCATGAGATTTGCATGTCAGTGGGTTAGAATAGAACAACCCCCCCCCCCCCCCCCCCCCCACACACACACATACCAGAAGAAAAAGGATCAGACTGCAGTTTGACAAGGTGCTATTTGGCACAAATCGTGAGAGACTGCATGTGTATAACAGCAGGATTTATCTTCTAACTGTAAAAAGCCTCAACCAGTGAGCAGTGCTGAGGTGTGTGTGTGTGTGTGTGTATGTGTGTGTGCATGACTGAATGCAGAAAAGGTTGTAGTTTCAAATCTAATAACGGGAAACACCCCTGAAAAATGGCTTTAACTTTGAAGCATATAAACCACAATTACAAAAGCATCTACATTTTCATCTGATTCCTATTAATTTCAATGCTAATTAGCAGCATGTGTCTGCTTAAAAGAGGTCTAACCAGCAGCGCTTTGCTAGGTAAGTCTCCAAAGCAAGATGAGGATACCAACAGAGTTCCAAAGGGGCCAAATAGTTGGTGCCCGAATTGCAGGTGTGTCGTCACAAAAAATGGCAAAATTATTTAAGGTGGCAAGGGGAACAGTGTCAGAAATTATGACAACATATGCCCAACACCAAAAAACAGCATCAGCAAAAAAGAACTGTGGCCGCAAGTCAAAGCTCTCCGACAGGGACAGACGGACTGGATATGTAATTGGAAGTTGTTAATAACCACAGAACTACAGCTCTAAAAATCACCACAGAATTGAATCAATCCATATCTGAACCAGTCTCAGTAAAAACAGTACATTGTGAGCTTCACAAAGCTGGTATTTATGGCAGGGCCGCCATTCGGAAACCATTTGTATCCAAGGCTAATGCACAAAAACGCATATCATGGTGTAAGGAACACAAATCCTGGACCCCTGAGCAATGGAGAAAAGTGATATGGTCTGATGAGTCATGTCAATGGTATGGGCAGCCATTTCATGGGACTCATTGGGTCCAATGATTGCTCTCCATGGACGTGTAACAGGCAAACAATATGAAACCATTTTACAAGACCAGGTGCGCCCTATGGTGCAAACACTGTTCCCTCATGATGTCCCCATATTTCAACATGATAACGCCCCCATACACACTGCTAAAAACATTAAAGAATGGTTCCAAGAACACAAGGATGACGTCAAATGCCTTCCATGGCCTGCACAATCACCAGATCTTAACATAATTGAACCTTTATGGGAAGGTCTGGAGCGCACAGTGCAAACTGTATATTTCCACCTCCTTCATCCCTCAAAGAACTGGAGACTGTCCTTCTTGAACAATGGGCCAATATCCCACTACACACAGTTCGGAAATTGCATGACAGCATTCCTAGAAGGATTGAAATAGTTTTGAAGGCAAAGGGTTGGCCTACTCGTTATTAGTTACTAGATATTCCGTTTTTGGTAGGTGTTTCCAATATTTTGTCCACCCCTCTGTATGTGATACATAAGTACCAACTATTGAGATATATAAGAACTGGGGACAGCTTCCACTGCTCATTGGCGCATGAAGCCAATTCATGGAGACGCCATGTTAGACTATGGGGCTTTTTGGGAACCAGAGCATGCGCACTGGGTACTTAACGTGGCTTTTGGAACCAGAGGAGCATGCACACTGGGTACCTAAACATGCTGACCCAATTGGAATTTAAAAAAAACTTATAACTTCTTCTGTGGGGCTTAGAAAAGAATCAGTCCCCGGAGAGTAATTTGTTTGGTGTGAAGACATTTTTTAATTTAAAAGAACTGTCTTATAAAATAGTATAATTTGGCCTGGGTAATTTCATAGTTTTTAATGGACTTCAATGGGGAAATTTGCTTTTTGGCACCAGAGGCTGCAATACCTCCGGTGACCACTGTAGTTTGCGAGCTTCGAGAAGAATTTCAATGCCTGGTCCCCTGGTACCGAAGATGATACATTTAAAATATGCACACAAGCGCACACACTTTCTGTCTAACAAGGAAACTGACACATAGCCCCTTTAAATCAACTAAGCAACTGTGCCCCACAGCCACGCTTTCTTACAGTTTGAGCACTGTAGAAGTGTGGCGACTGGTTTAGAGTCTCCCTTAGCTGACCTCATCTGTACACTAATGAGTTGCACTGCCTCTCAATGCCTCTGTCAGTCTGGGATAAAGAAACTACCCAGATGCCAGTTTGCATCAGCTGATGCCAGTGATTCACCAGCCTTTGGCTGCGGACTCGACTGGTGCTGGAACTAAACACGTGTGACTTGTGCATATGGTTACTGCAATGACAGTGTATTAGTCAGCTTTGTGTTGACCAAATTAATGTACTTGTATGGGTGTATGGGTTGGACGTTTGTGCGCGGAAATTAGTTTTCGAGAGCGATAGATAGCTAGAGCTAGATAGCTATCTCTGTTGCTAGTTAGATATATCGTTCGATAGCTAATAAATACATAAGAGTAAATATACATAATATGTGTGTGACTCCTATATAACTCCTGTTTATGACAGAGGAATGACTGAGTGTAGGCTGTATGTATTCACAATAGTTTAGCTAACATTGACATTGTTACAGAGAGATCTGACTAATCAGTGCAAATATAGCCATGGGACAATCAGAGCAAGTTATTCAGTGCCATTCTGAAAGCCCTGTCCTGGGGTCAACATTAATTTCCACAGATGAATCTCAGCGATTAGACTGAGGAAGATATTTTTGGGAAATTTTATGGGACACACCTACTCTTTAAATAAGTGCCGTGGGATCTTCAGTGACCTCAGACAGCCTCTCCTACAGTGCAGTGTCCCCATCATTTTTCCAAAGGGAAGATCGCCTTCTACTAGCCCTCCATTACAACCTCCAACAAACCTCCTGCTCAAAGGCTGTACCAGGCTTGGCTTTATATTTACACTTTCCCCCTGTTTCAGTTCATTATTCTGGTTCAGTGGCTCATTATCAAAGCTGGTGTTTCTCCAACGTAATGGCTCCCCCGGTCCTGGGTAGTTTCTTTGTGTCTTTTTCTATCTATTCCGGTGTGGCATTGTGCAGAATCCCAGAAATGTGCGCTTTGTGCTGGAAGTTTCTGTTCATACACATGGACAGATTGTGATTTTAGATGTCGTCAGCTCATGACAGGCTTTTCTCTGGGTTGCTGGGTTTCTGTGGAATAGCCCAATGTTGTGTGTGTGTGTGTGTGTGTGTGTGTGTGTGTGTGTGTGTGTGTGTGTGTGTGTGTGTGTGTGTGTGTGTGTGTGTGTGTGTGTGTGTGTGTGTGTGTGTGTGTGTGTGTGTGTGTGTGTGTGTGTGTGTGTGTGTGTGTACTCACTTGCATGTCCTAACTGTGGGATACATCCAGAAAGAACATGTAATTCAACATTACATGTCCTCTGCAAAGGAAGCATGACCTGGAGGGTAGGCAGGGTGTGTGTTTGTGTGTATATGAGAGAGTGATCATTAGTATTAGTGTTTGCGTCTGTGTGTGTTTGCGCGAGTGACCGTGTACACGTGTGTGTGTGTGTGTGTGCGCGTGCGTGCGTGCGTGCGTGTGTGCGTGTGTGTGCGTGTGTGTGTGTGTGTGTGACAGTAATAGTAAGTGTGTGTTATCAGTCTAACCGTCTGTTTGCTCTGCAGAGGGACCAAAGGAAAGGACATCAACACCATTAAATCCCTCAGGGTGCTGCGGGTGTTGCGGCCTCTCAAGACCATCAAACGCCTG
>CM056392.1:29076245-29126209 GCA_029718625.1 Synaphobranchus kaupii | reverse complement strand
TGTTCCGGGCGGCTCGTCTTATCAAGCTGCTCCGCCAGGGCTACACCATCCGCATCCTGCTCTGGACCTTCGTCCAGTCCTTCAAGGTGAGAGACGCCCGTCTCCTCTGCCCCCCTTCCGCACCTCCCCACCTGCTGCTCTTGACACCCATGACCCGCCCGCCCATCCACCCACTCGACTACTTCCGTATGCCCAGCATACTTCTTCTGTAGGCCCCGCTCACTTGAAATATTCTCTCTCTGACCAGCCAGATTTTATTTCAGTGTCCATACATGCCATAGTTTTCTCACTTATTGTACAACCGATTAGTCAGTCATTTTACGCAAGGCATTAAAAGCTGTGTCTTCAGATTGAAAAATGATGAGTTGCCACTTGTAGCCTAACTGGACTTTTTGGTTTGTAAGGATACGCTTCTTCCAGAGATTCAGCGCAGTCGTGGCTTGCTATCAGGGCCGTGCAGAGGCCTTTTGAGGGGCAGGTGCTCGCAGTGAGAAAAGGGCACATCAACCTAGAAAAACTATTTGACGACACCCCAAAATGAATGATTCAAATTAATGACAGCAACAATAACAGTATAAATATGAATTAAAAATCTAGTCAAAGGGGCCAAGGGTGTTGGAGTGGTTTGGCACCTGCGGGGGACACTTCAGTGCTAGGAGGGTCTGGGGGCATGGCCCCCGGGATGAAAATGTTTGAAAAACAGCACTTAAATCATCGTATATTTATGTGTATATCATGGTTGAGATGTACTAATTTCACTGCCGATCTCTACTGTCACCATTACTGCTACCTGCTGTGGCTCAGAGGGCTCAGTTGAGCTGCTGCAGCCTGCCTCATTCCTCTCTCCCCCATCATCTTGAATCTTAATAATATGAGGTCAAATACAACCTTATTTACTGTTTCATCAGGAGGAAAATACCTCATCATTTCACAATGATCTAAATAATGAAAATGTCTACCTAAACTGTATCAAATGCAAGTTTGAGTGGGCTGGCTAAAGTTAAAATTCACTAGCCTATGTGCTGGCCCAGCCTTGTTCCCTGTGTATGCCGGTTTTCGTTACAACCACAGGTGCAGTCCCAGAATTTGGACTACCTTTTAATCGCAGCTTCTCAGTGGGTTTCAACGCACTGGGGGCAAGTCGTTTGGCCTTCAAAAACTAATATAAATCTCAGAAAACGGGGAACTCAGAAAATGCTCACGTGTCAATTCGTGTATTTTCGGTTTGTCTTTGTTTATTCAGAAGATGGTTTCAATAGCTGCAATGTCATATTTTATTTGGAACAACTACTTGCAATTGCCACAGTTTTTGTAAACTTCCTTACTAGATTTTCAGCAGCCCCATAGAAAAAGATGAACTCTGCGTCGTTGGCAGCTAGCTTCCCATTTATTTTAAGAACAGATGTAATTCAGGTAATGTAGAATTAATTCAATAAAACCTGATATAAAGCATGGTTTGGGTAGATTTTTCATCTACAATTTTTCGGTAGAACATATAAAGAAACGTCTGAGTATAGTCTGCATTTCCCGTTTTCGAAAAGGAGATTTATCACGTTTTTTGAAGGCAAAACTTCTGACCCCCATTGGAACGTGTTTAAAGCCAATACGAAGCTGCAGTTAAAATTTTCATGTAGCTATCGGTGAGGTTGCATGATACCTGATTGTAAATGGGAAACGACCTTTAAATAAGGTCCGGGTTGAAAAAAGGGAACCCATCCTTTAAATCAGTTTACCTCAAAGTAGGATACGCTGAGCACCACTGTCACCAACACTTAGATGACGGATCCCACCAGAGTTCGGGGCAGAACTCTCTACATTCTATGGGCAGAGGACCATGACGTAGCGTTCCAAGCGTTGTGATTGGTTACTCTGTCCTCAACTCTCAGATGGATACTTGACTGCACTCTAAACTAAAAGTACATGGCAAACCCCCCCCTCCCCCCCAGTACAATTTCAGACAAGTTTAACTATTTCCAATATGGGGCACATCAGGTGCTTGGAGCAAAAGGGGCAGGTGCTCAGGCCTGCTTGCTATATACAGCCCATAAGTGCACACACACAATCCTTACATTCCAACATGTTTCTGTATTGCCTGTGGTACATGGATTTTCCTTCCAAAAGAAAGGTTTTATTTTGGACAAATTTACAAGTAGATCCTTTAGGCAGAATAAAGAATGAACAGTAATGGGAGGCTAATTACTAGCCACGGAGTGTTACAACAGTAATGATGGAAGAACCAAAAATATGCAGTGGTCCTGTATTTACTAGACCACCTCCTCCCCATGTGGTGTATATATACACAGAATTAAAATGAAACTGAGGTATGATGCTGTGTACATAGGTCATTTCTTTACATGACATTTAGCAGATACACTTATCCAGAGTAATTTTCACAGCTTACATTTATTCTGCATGTGCAATCCAATTATAAAGCTGTATATTTACTAAAACTGCAAGAGCAGTTCCCCAGAATGGAATCAAATTTGCCAGCGGCAAGCCCAGCTTAGTATAATGGTTTGTCTCATTAATGTAGTCTGTTCAATATGCTATAACAATGTAGTTTAATGATTAGGGCAAGAATTTTTTTCAATGTAGTATAATATTAACCTAATCATTACATCTAAAAAATTTTACGTACAAATAAAGCCAAGTTACACAGCCTACAAATCACTCAGTATGCCCGAGGGGGCGACCATACCGGAGTGGGCGTGTTCTGCACAAAAAGCAGCTGCTGGGTGTCACTGCTCTGCCCGCTAGAAACTAGAGGTGAAGCACGTCAAACACCAATGAGTGGTTGCAAATGAGCCATGCCGGTTTTTGGATCTTTTCACCCGATGTGAAATCTGACTAAAACAATCCAGACAGCAAGGTTTGGGTCACTGTCACCAGGTTTATTAAAAAATCCCCACCCAGTTACAAGACCATAGGTTTGTAGCGTCTCCACACAAGCACTGTCCCCAGCACAGTCAGGCAGATCAATCCCACTGCAGCCATCACTCCAGCCACAACCACAGCCTCAGAGGAACCTAGGAGGCAGAAAGGTTTAAATATTCCATTAACTTAGGCTCAAGCCAGCCATTCTAGAACCTGGGAGGTGAGATCCCCACCTCAGGCTGGACAATCTTACCTTTTGCTCCGTGGTCAGCGCTGTGGGAATCAGGCGCATCTTGGGTAGCCTCCTGGACAACAATGGGGCCAAGGACTGCGCCACCCTCATACTGTGCAGCTGGAGAAGAGAACAAGCTCATACACTGGCACCAACACAGGGAGGCAGAAAGTCATAAAGCCAATACAGAAGTCAAACCTGAATCAACACTCCTGCCCTTCCTCAAAGTACAGCTGGCATCACAGCAACTGCATGCCTGGTCATTCCCAGATGCACTGATCCACCTGAAAGAGGAACAGGTTACCCAGATACCTGGAGCTGAATTAATCCAGCATTCACCACTACCAAGTTAACCAACCGGTCCTTTCCAGGAGGATATGAGCAGGCCTTCCCTTCTGAATCTGGCAAGGCTGCCGTGGCTTTCAGATGGCAGAATATGTAGATCTATGGTCAGGAGAAATATTGTAGTTAGTACTATAACCAATTGCCCTCTTCACAAGGCATGCCCCCAAAGGGTCAAGCAATGTACTCACAGCACTTCTGGCCTCCTGGGCAAACCTGAAGGCATCCAGCTGAAATAGCAGTTTATCATCCTGCACCCTTGACAGGAACTGGGAGCGGGAGTTGGTCAGCTTGGAATCCATTAGACACCTGGAAGGCAAACACTGTAGATCCATCACATCCATGACACAGGCTGCAACTAAGGTACAGCATACTCACCCCTTATTCTCAATGAACACATAGCTGGGGACTGAATTCATATCAGGGTCCAAGGTAGCTACACAGGTATCCACAAACACACGCAGGGGCATGTGGTTGGCCTGGACCACAGAGACCTCAATGTTAATGAGATCCCCCAGGAAGAAGACATTGGATGCCCTCTCCAGCTGCCAGTCATCTACCAGGGACAGGGGGAGGTGAAGCAGCTGGCCAGTAAAATTGCAGGCAAACATTAAAATGTAGTCAGTGTAGCTTACCAGCCATGAGCCTCAGGGAGAATACAAGGAGTTCCTCAGCAGACAGGGTAGAGTGGTAGGGGATCCAGGTTGGTTTCAGGGCATTACTGCTCACATTATACAGCCTTTATAGGGGAGAAGTGATAACCAGATGCAAGTTGAAAGGTAATTTCAGGTTGAGGAACATGTGAAGACAAGCTTATGCATTACATATTGACAGACTGCAGCCTCAGGAAGGAGCATTTTAGCTGAGGTACAGAATTGTATTCTCAAGTATGGGTTACAAGAAATCCAGGGCAGAAGGGTACATGTAGCCAACGGGAAAAGGATGCCTTCTAACCTCATGTAGTGGCACTGGATGCCCACCACTGCACTTGATGTCCTGATGATGGGAGTGGCACCAAGTGCTCTAGGTTGGTAGTCGAGGGCAAATGTGTAGACTAGGGAGTCCTCAGTCATCTGGGGAAAAGACAGACCCATTAGTGACAGTACATTAGCCACATGCACTGTCCACATCAAACACGCTACATACTGCAAGTACGCTGCCACAGCCGTGTAGCTCGGTCTCAAACAGAAGCACTTGAGCAGACCCATCCTGGTCAACAGGTCCACAGCCTCCCAGGGTGATATCAGATGGCTGGATCAGGTGGCCAATACCAAGCAGGTCCATATCCACTTCCAATTGAACGGAGCTTTCCCCACAGTGGGCCTTCACTGCATTAGGGTTAGGTGTCGGAGGTTCCACTGCAATCGTGGGCACCTTGGGTTCCCCAACGGTTAGTCTAGGTGTCACGGGAGCCTGGGTGAAGCCTGGGATCCTGTGGGTCGGGCGTGGGGTCACGGGCGCCTGGGTGAAGCCTGGGATCCTGTGGGTCGGGCGTGGGGTCACGGGAGCCTGGGTGAAGCCTGGGATCCTGTGGGTCGGGCGTGGGGTCACGGGAGCCTGGGTGAAGCCTGGGATCCTGTGGGTCGGGCGTGGGGTCACGGGCGCCTGGGTGAAGCCTGGGATCCTGTGGGTCGGGCGTGGGGTCACGGGAGCCTGGGTGAAGCCTGGGATCCTGTGGGTCGGGCGTGGGGTCACGGGAGCCTGGGTGAAGCCAGGGATCCTGTGGGTCGGGCGTGGGGTCACGGGAGCCTGGGTGAAGCCTGGGATCCTGTGGGTCGGGCGTGGGGTCACGGGAGCCTGGGTGAAGCCTGGGATCCTGTGGGTCGGGCGTGGGGTCACGGGAGCCTGGGTGAAGCCTGGGATCCTGTGGGTCGGGCGTGGGGTCACGGGAGCCTGGGTGAAGCCTGGGATCCTGTGGGTTGGGCGTGGCGTCACGGGAGCCTGGGTGAAGCCTGGGATCCTGTGGGTCGGGTGTGGGGTCACGGGAGCCTTGGTAAACCACAGCATTCCAAAATGTCGGCCAGCTGTGACAGGAGTGCTTGAAAAATAAGATCTGCCATGAGCATCGCATAAACACCCAAACAAACCAAAAACTATCAACCCAGTAAACAACCTTTCTCCCCCCATGGTGACTCAGGTACTGCTTTTAGAAAAAACAAAACAGCAATGTCCATATGACCTTCTTAAGCCAATTTTATAGCCAGCTGAGTGTAATTGATCGTTCCAAGCCCCTCCTCTTTCATCATCTCACAAATCTTTTTCCAGCCTTAAAGTGTTTCTGCCTCGTTTCATTTGCACAGCTAGTAACCTGTAATTTGTTCACACCTGTTACAAGTCATTAATTAATTTTTGAAAGCACACACCTAATTGGGTCGATTGCAGCATGCCTTCAGTTTTTAGTCCACAGCTGCGTATTAACCCGTTGATTGCAGTGTCCAATTAGACTTCAAGATCAGCTCATCCCTAGAAAGTGTCCCGCTTGTCTCAAAGTTCACTATTTATGTTTTCGCCGTCATTGTGAGCATGATCCCAAGCAGCATTCTGAGAAATTTAAAGGAAATTCAAACTATGTTTCATGTGAAAGTGTCAAATGGCAATCATTTATCATGGAAATAATGTGCAATTCAGCTGTGTTACACAAACAATAAAAAAAAAAAGACTGGACTATATGTTTGAACAATTGTTTGCATCCAGTGCTTTCGGTGTGTAAGAAGCACATCATGCTTTTGCAAAAATGCATTATTATGATTATTATTGTTTATGATTTTTATTATTATGATTATTATTTTTATTATTATTAAATCTGACCCACAAATATACAGTACATTAATGGGGCAAACATATGTCTGGATATGTTTGTCAGATTCAATATTTATTTAGTCGGCCTAAATATTTGTCATTTTTACCAGTATATATTTATTCACCCCCCCCCCCCCCCCCCTTTTTACTAGTGCAATCCCAGTGAACAACAGTCATCCACGGAATGCTAAATTGTGTTGGAAACGTGTCTTGGACACCTTTTCAACGGATTTTCAACAACATTTTGTGGCATTTTATGAACTGGGAATAATTGTATGTCTCTTGCTATAAATGTCTGTTTGTAGATGTGAATGCTATGTGCTGCTATAAATATTTATCATGGGGATAATAAACTATTCTATCTATTTGTCTGTCTATCTATCTATCTAAAACTTGTACATTTTGAAAAGCAACATTCTTTTCAATTGTCTTCTTCATTGAGGTAATTTGTGTGATTTGACACTTTGATGTAACACAAAGTTTGAATGACCACATTCTCTTCAGAGGGTAAGAAGAAAAAACACAGGGCCAAGTTACATGAAGTAATTTCGGAAACATTGTGTAGCATTGCTTTGGAATAGAGCTTGTTTAATTTGTATGAGCTAAGATGGCCAGTATTGTTTGTTGTAACTTGGCTCATTTTGATATTAATACTTTTAATGGCAGGCCTGGACTTTGTTTGTAACTGTCAGTTAGCTAACTAAAGTTAGATTGCTACCGCTTCAGTTAAACTGAAGCTATTTTGCTGGCCTTAGACTTCTTCTACAATAAGGCTAAATAATGGATGAGTCACAATACTGATTTTTTTAACGGCTCACTCTAGCCAATTTTTGCGTCTTTCAGCTCATTTTTACTGTGACAGTAGATAGTAGCAGGGCGGTTTGGTAGCATAATCTTTTTCAGATTTAACGTTACCTTAGGGTGGCATCAGTAGCCTAGCGCTATGAACAATCGCATCTGGCTACTGAGCTATATGCCATTGTCTTGTGTGTTGGATATTAGACGGGGTATTTGGCCAGCTGACTGAGCTTGGACTCAAGCGGACAGAATCAAATTGGAGAAAATGGCATTTATTGGACTGCAGTGTGTGTGGCAATGTTGGCTATTCATAATTTCTTACAAAGTTGTTCTCAAGTACAATTTCGGGGTCTGTATAGCGTTACCTTAGGATAGTAATGTTAGTAATCACATTGTGTTAATGTGTTGTGTATATTTATTTTTCATTTATTTTTTATTTTACAATTTTGGGATCTGTATAACGTTACCTTAGGATAGTTATGTTAGACTATCTATACTACAAAGCAGGATTACTGAGATAGCTGGATAACTGCACCGAGTAAAACCTGGAACAGCTCTTTTTACTCATTCCATGTTCCATATTTGGGAGGGTTCCAGGTTTTACTCCGGGTTATCCAGCTAACTCAGTAGTGTTGTGCGTGTTGGGCTGTTGCGCAGATGCTCCGTTGGCTTGTTTAAGCTTATATTGTTCTGGTGTGACACTTGCTCAGAGTCCACACATATATTGGATAGATGTATCTATTATGTGCACATGTGAATTAACAGAAGTGTTTGTCATATATCGTTTGAAGCGGACTTTCGCATGCCGCGCCGAGCCTTGCGTATGCATGTATTTACTACAAATTCCGGAGCACCACCACTGAAAAAATAAGCCCCCCCATGGCACCAGCAAGAAAAAATCTCTGACTCCACCCCTGCTTGGTTGCCAAGTAAATTTTAGAAAATGTACACATTTTTTATATAATATTCGAATGTACACACAGACAGGTGACTTACAATAGAACCGGGGATGAAAGATTAAAATTTGAAATAATTTGACCTATTAAATAGCCTAAATATTGAATTTTACAAACATATCCAATATGTTTGCCCCATTATTGTAGCCTACTGTATGGTTGTGCGTCAGATGAAGGCCAATAGGTCTGATTATTTTAACATGTCAAAAAATCTTATTTTAAGGTTTTGTTAAAAGAATGTCTAGGCTCTGTAGGACCACACAGGTTTCTATTCAAAATGCAAATAATCCAAATAAATAATTATGCATTTTATTCATACTGTGATTTTCATAGAACCAAAGCACTGGATGCAGACAATTACTCAAACATATAGCAGGGATTTAAAAAAAGATCTCATGACTGAAACTTTGTCAGTTAAATTCCCAATGCCCGATTTGTAAAACAGCGTTTTTACGTAACCTACACTTTTATGTAAATATTAGAGATCATCAGGGTCATTTTTAGGATGTAAAGACATAGGGGGCTCAGTCCCCTCTCTTTAATATGTTTTTAGAATTTTTTTTAGAAACAGTTTTGTTTTATACTATGTGTGTGTGCCCTTGTCTATGTCTTGTGTCTCCACTTCTAAGGTATACATGACCAATATGTATTTGTTTATGTGGCATGGATATACATGAGCTCTTGTCATTATAATTATTTTCTTTCAACATTTTTGAAGCGCTTAAAAAGCAATTATGTAGAAAAATAATCATATGTTTAATATATCATCAATCTGCCTCATGTAATGTCCCAGATGTGGCATAATAATAATAACAATCCCTATAAATGTAATAGGTTGCACACAGTGCAGTCCAAAACAATTTGGAGTGTGATACAATTTGTTTTGTCTCGGTACTCCAGCACATTGGACTTGAAATGGAACAGTGACTATGGGTTCATTCCAATCGCTTATTTTTACTCCTTGCATCCTCTCCTCGCGTCCTTTCCTCGCTCCTTAGCTCCGCCCAATGGAGGACACGAGAAAGGATGCAAGGATCAAATATGAGGATAGAGGAAACGAGGCAACATGCATTCGGCAATTGGAACGTCCTTGCTCAATCAAGCGTCAGCATCATATTACGCTGATGTGCTTAACTACAATGCTTTTTAGCTTATTTTTTCACGAATAAACAGTGCTTTTGTTAGTTATAAAGAACGAGTGTCATTATGGAATAATGCTTTATAATAAATGGAATGGAATGGTAAAATTGCATTTGTCTAGGGGTGTGCCTGTGATGTGGCAGATTGGAGAGTGGTGGATAATTTATACATGGCACACGTTCTCAGAAAAGGCTTCCGCAAAGGCTAAACTTGTGTTTCCTCTCTGAAGCATCCTCCGGGAGCCTCGTCGTTTCCCACTCCTCGCTCATCCGTGGAGCATTTAGCGGTTTGGAATGTCCTTAAAGATGGTGAACCTCGATCGATTTCCAGGTCAGGCGAGGACCGAGGAGAAGAGGACAGATAAAATAAGCGATTGGAATCCAAACTATGAGGTTAAAGGGCAGACTTTCAGCTTTAATTTGTGGGTTTTTACATCCGTATCAGGGGAGCCGTGTAGTAATTGTAGCCATTTTTACACATAAGCCCCCCCCCCCCCCTATTTTAGGGGACCAAAAGTAATTGGAAAAATTAACAAAACTTTAGTAGAGTTTGTTAATTTCTCCAATTACTTTTGATAATGGGGGGGGGGGGGGCTATGTGACTCAAAGTCACTGTTCCATTTCAAAGCCAAAAATTGTGTCAGTGTCCAAATACTTCACAGACTCTAGCTAACGCTGTGTAAACCTAATAATTACACGTTATCTAATTATTTGTTATCTAATATAATTATTTTTGTAGCATGTCTGTCTCTAGCTACTACCATAGCCTACCTCTAGAGCAGAGGTGCACAAACTTTTTCAGCTATGACCCAATATCAATCCATATTTTTTGTGATCCCAAACTAATGTCTGTTTCAATAATAACAATTAATTAACAATTAATTATTAAACTGCTGACAATAGCCATGTTTTTAATACCTAAATGCTAAATGATGGGACAAAGCTACTGAAATTAGCATGCAATTAATCACAAAAAACTATTAAATTAACATAATTTTATGCCCTATTCGCACTGGACTAGTATTACCTGGGGACCTCATGATTGTAACGTAACATTACTTCCATATTGTCAGTGGTATTTTCTGCCCATTTGTAAGGCACGGTAGGCAGATTGGTGCATTGAAGGTGGCTACAGAGTTGGATACAATTCACTTTTGGGAGTAGGCCTACATTTAAAACCTTTTGGCATAAGAACTGCACCCAAAATGTTGTCAAAATTCACATTAATAATTTCCACCACAGCCTCCATAATTCTTGACCCGGAAAGATGCAGAAAGATGTGGAATATCCCCACAAATTACTGAGATGCCCATTCACATGGGACTTATATTATCAGATGACCTCTAAGTTTTGCGAAATATGGTAGGTAGCCCAATTGGCTGTGGAATTTTTCCTTTACAAATTACGAATTTGGCAGATTTGCACGGGATTAAGTTCACAACCTCTGCAATTATTACAAATTACACAAGGTCCCCAGGTAATAGCCTACTAGTCCAGAGCGAATAGGGCATTAGGGTTTATCAATGAAGCAACATTGGGGGAAAGCACAGATCGAACAAAAAAGTTGTTTGCTGTTCTTGCCCGCAATAGCATCCCTCACTGCACTCATTTGTTTTTCACAAATGTCATGGCAAAAGAAAAACTGTTTGCGTAGCTCAAAGCGTTATGTTTCGGCCCTTAAGGTTAGCTAACGTTAGTTTAGCTATGACTATCAAGCAACTGAAAAACACCGGCCGTATTTAACGTTCACGCTAGCTAGTTAAAAGTAACATGGAAACGTGCTCAATTTAACGGATAACGTTAGCTATATCATAGTCAGTTTACCAGATAGCTAGCGTTAGCTAGCTCAAAATACCAATGTTATCATTTGATCGGTAACTTCACTTTAACAGAAAATCCACACAATGTACGTAAAGGCCAGTTCAGACCAAAGATTTGCGATGTAACAATTTTTTAAATGTTGGAGGGGAATTGCAGTCTCAGAACGTCCCATTTCGACGCTTTTTGCAGCCGATTCACCTCGTCTAATCAGGTGGCGAGTTTTAGAACGAAACGTACGTCAGTGCTAGGTTAGTTTCTCTAGCAAATCAGGGAGCAGTCTTTCCCCAGAAGTAATACTCTCCAATTTGTATTTTGTCTCTGAATCAACGATGACACCAGCTGTTCAGTCGCTACTTTCATAAAAAAAAGTTCTCGGATGAGTAAAACTGGACTAACTTTATCTAATTGTCAAAATCACATGATTCTAATGCATTATGGGTAGCCTATATCTAGTTTAAAAATATGACTGCAGACCCCTTAGTTTGGCAGAAAAAGGCTTAAATATAAATCTTGGCAGATCTACACTGATCTCATAGGCTACGGCCTCTGGAATCCAAATGACAGAAATCTTTCATCCCTGATAGAAATGTGAAATTACTTGACCAAGTGTAACATCTGAATTGCTGATTAGTTCCACTACAAATGATTGCCATTTGACACTTCTGCCACAAAGTTTTAATGACCATATTCTCCTCAGAAGAACAGGGCCAAGTTAGACGAAATTTTGGAAAAGATTGGGTAGCATTGCGAGGAAAGATTGGGTAGCATTGCTTTGGGGTAGAACTAGTGGGTGGACTCGTTTTGCAAGCGGGAGGCCTCCCGACCATGCCAGAGTGGGCGTGTTCTGCACAAAAAGAAGCCACTGTGCGTCTCCGTTCTACGCACTAGAAACTTGATGTGAAGTACTTCTGAATTACGTCAAACGCCAATGAGTGGTTCCAAATGGGCCATACCGGTTTTTGGATCTTTTCTTTTGGTTATGAAACCCATTTATACTCGATTCAAGCAGCGGGCTCCTCCCTCACCTGCCACGTGATGCGGGACAGGCACATTTGAGGGTACAAATTGACATGGCATAAGAGCATTGAGGTGACAAATGTGAAATCTGACTGAAACAATCCAGACAGCAAGGTTTGATTCAATGTCACCAGGTTTATTCAAAAATCCCCACGCAGTTACAAGACCATATGTTTGTAGTGTCTCCACACAAGAACTGTCCCCAGCACAATCAGGCAGATCAATCCCACTGCAGCCATCACTCCAGCCATGACCACAGCCTCAGAGGAACCTAGGAGGCAGAGAAAGGTTTAAATATTCCATTAACCAACAGGCTCAACAAGCCAGCAATTCTTTGAGCAGTTCTAGAACCTGGAAGGTGAGAGCCCCACCTCAGGCTGTGCAATATTACCTTCTGCCCCGTGGTCAGCGCTACAGGACTCAGGCACATCTTGGGTAGCCTCCTGGACTAAAATGGGGCCTAGTACTGCACCACCCTCATACTGTGCAGCTGGAGAAGAGAACAAGCTCATACACTGGCACCAACACAGGGAGGCAGAAAGTCATAAAGCTAATATAGAAGTCAAACCTGAATCAACACTCCTGCCCTTCCTCAAAGCACAGCTAGTGTCACAGCAACTACATGCCTGGTCATTCCCAGATGCACTGATCTACCTGAAAGAGGAACAGGTTACCCAGATACCTGGAGCTGAATTACTCCAGCATTCCCCACTACCAAGTTAACCAACCGGTCCTTTCCAGGAGGATGTGAGCAGGCCTTCCTTTCTGAATCTGGCAAGGCTGCCGTGGCTTTCAGAAGGCAGAAAATGCAGATCTATGGTCAGGAGAAATATTGCAGTTAGTACTATAACCAAATGCCCTTTTCAGAAGACATGCCCGAAAAGGGTCAAGCAATGTACTCACAGCACTTCTGGCCTCCTGAGCAAACCTGAAAGCATCCAGCTGAAATAGCAGTATATCATCCTGCACCCTTGAGGAACTGGGAGCGGGAGTTGGTCAGCTTGGAATCCATTAGACACCTGGAAGGCAAACACTGTAGATCCATCACATCCATGACACCGGCTACAAATAAGGTACAGCATACTCACCCTTTTTTATCAATGAAAGCATAGCTGGGGACTGAATTCATATCAGGGTCCAAGGTAGCTACACAGGTATCCACAAACACACGGAAGGGCATGTGGTTAGCCTGGACCACAGAGGCCTCAAAGAGGTCTCCCAGGAAGAAGACATTGGATGCCCTCTCCAGCTGCCAGTCATCTACCAGGGACAGGGGGGGGGGGAGGGGGTGAAGAATCTGGCCAGTAAAATTGCAGGCAAACATTAAAATTCAGTCAGTGTAGCTTACCAGCCATGAGCCTCAGGGAGAATACAAGGAGTTCTTCAGCAGACAGGATAGAGTGGTAGGGGATCTAGGTTAGTTTCAGGGCATTACTGCTCACATTATGCAGCCTTTATGGGGGAGAAGTGATAACCGGATGAAAGTTGAAAGGTAAATTCAGGTTCAGGAACATGTGAAGACAAGCTTATGCATTACATATTGACAGGGACTGCAGCCTCAGGAAGGAGCATTTTAGCTGAAAGGTACAGAATTGTATCCTCAAGTATGGTTACAAGAAATCCAGGGCAGAAGGGTACATATAGCCAACAGGAAAAGGATGCCTTCTAACCTCATGTAGTGGCACTGGATGCCCACCACTGCACTTGATGTCCTGATGATGGGAGTGGCACCAAGTGCTCTAGGTTGGTAGTTGAGGACAAAGGTGTAGACTAGGGAGTCCTCAGTCATCTGGGGAAAACACAAAGACCTATTAGTGACAGTACATTAGCCACATGCACTGTCCACAAACACGCTACATACTGCAAGTACGCTGCCACAGCCGTGTAGCTCGGTCTCAAACAGAAGCACTTGAGCAGACCCATCCTGGTCAACAGGTCCACAGCCTCCCAGGGTGATTTCAGACGGCTGGATCAGGTGGCCAATACCAAGCAGGTCCATATCCACTTCCAATTGAACGGAGCTTTCCCCACAGTGGGCCTTCACAGCATTAGGGTTAGGTGTCAGAGGTTCCACTGCAATTGTGTGCACCTTGGGTTCCCTAAGGTTTGGGCTAGGTGTCACAGGAGCCTGGGTGAAGCCTGGTATCCTGTGGGTCAGGCGTGGGGTCACGGGAGCCTGGGTGAAGCCTGGGGTGCGTCCCAATATTCTTCAATCCCCACCTCCCTTCCTCCACTCCCCGACTATCACTCCTCTCCTACCCGGAAATATGCAAAACTGCCTGAACGTTTTGAGTACAAGTATTTGCATGTATATGACATTGCGGTTTGCGTCGAGACATTAATTAATATGTAAGCATTAATACGTAATTAAGATGTAATCAGCGACATTAGATTAAAACACAAAGATATGTTTCTGGGGCATGGAGTAGAGGAGTGGTAGTGGAGGAGGAAAGGTGGCATTTTTCGACTATTGGGACGCACCCAGGGTATCCGTAGGATGTGGCGTATCAGGAGCCTGGGTAAAACACGAAAAGTCTTCCAAAAGTTGGGCCGGCTGTGACAGGAGTGTTTGGAAACTGAGATCCCCCTTGAGCATCGCATAAACACCCAAACAAACCAAAAAACTATCAACCCAGTAAACAATCTTTCTCCCCCGTTTTTATTTTCAAAATTAATGCATACACAACAAAGCAAAGAACTACAAGACAACCCATCCAACACATTTAAATCAATGAAGTACCACACAGATTCCCAATAAAGAAAGCCACAAAACACAAAACCTTATCCCAAACCCCCCCCCACCCCCCATTCACCGGACTAATTCTTTTGGTAGCATCTTGTCCTCAGAATTTACAAAGGAATACAACAGAAAACACAAAACCACCAAAAGGACCCACCCCCAAAACAATCCCATACCCTTAAACAAAAACCCGCCCAAGGCCCCCCCTATAAACTTGAGCCCAATCCCACCCCCGTACCATCACATCCACCCTCAACTTCTCAGCAACCTTCCCCCGAAACCTATAGAAAAGCTGAGATGGTGTCAGTTGCCCAACCTGCCTACCCACCACAGTCATTCTATCTTCCCACAACACCCATTTCCCGTACCCCAAAATGTCCCACAGCAAACCTGAACCCACAGACCCCGAAGTCCCCACATTCTTCCTATACAGGAGCCCCTGGTAAAAAAGAAACCCCTACCTATGCCAGCCCTCCTCAGTATGTTCTGGACCAAAGCCCAAAAAGCCACCGCAAAAAGGCAATTCCAAAAGGCGTGTCCAACTGGCTCCCGAGCCCCACAACTTCTAGGGCACAGTGGGCTCATTGTAAAACCATACCTATACAAAGCCTCCCGCAATGGTAGACGCCCGAAAGCACACCGCCAGTGCAGATCCCTTACTATCCCAGGCACCCTTCCACCACTTACTAATCCCCAATCAATTTTTTTTTTTTTTTAGGCGCATTGGTCGCCACCTTCACCACAATCTTGTAATCTGTGGACAGCACTGTTAAAAGTCACCAGTTTTTCTGATCCGCCCTATCCCCAGACTTAAAAAGAAGAACCACCACTCCCTTCCTCATAGAGGGCGACAAAAAACCTGAAGATCAGGCCCCAGCAAATCCCAAAAAGTCTTTTAAAACTCTATTGGGAGTCCGTTGTGTCCAGCAGCCTGTCCGTCCCTCATTTCACCCAAGTCCAAAACGCCGGCCTCATCATTTCCTAGCCTAGCTGTAATAACAATTAAACAGGCTTCCTGAGTCTCGGGATCACAAATCCTGGCACTGAACAGCTTGGAATAAAAAGTTTCAGCTACCGCTAACATTGGCTCAATTTATGTCACCAGACCGTCCACACACTTCAGACAAGGAATTACAAAGGCGTTACACCTCCTGGAAAAAATAGGAAGATGGCTTCTTTCCCTCCTCCATCTCCCGAACACTTGCCTGGAAGGCCACAGACCTCACCCTCCCTTCCATCAGCTCCCTGATCCGGCTCTTAACTCCCTCGTACACTGGCCAGTCCACAGTCAACCCCACATTTATTTTCCCATGAAGGTAGGTCATGGAGGCTAACAACCTGCGAACCTCAGCACGCTCCCGCCAGCGCTCAAACACCGTAGCACTGGCAGAAAACCTTAAACCTAAGTTTAGCAGCCTCCCACCACTCCACCATAGAGGTGTAGAGAGGCCAACAAGCCCACACAGTGCCATAAAAATCCATAAAGGCAGACCTAAATTTTTCTAGGCCCAAAAGCCCTATATTTAAACGCCAGGACCCAGGGCCCCAATGCTGACCATCCACCTTAAGTGAGCTGAAGCATGTCATGGTCAGAATACCAAGAGGGGAGAAGCATGCACTCCAAACCCTCAGCTGTTTGCTAACAAAAAAATGATCTAACCGTCTAGCAGCACCCTGAGAGTTCCGCCATGTGATGCCCTCCCCCCCCTGGGTGTACAACACGATATGCATCTGCTAGGGAGAAATCAGAGATTACCACCTGAAAGGCTTTAGCAGAATAATCCATAATCCCTGAGGCCACCACCCCCTGACCCCTATTCCCAGAAACCCTATCCAGAGATATATTAAAATCCCCCCTAATATGACCGTCCTGGTGGTAGTGAGACACCCAATCAGTGACTTGAATACCTCCATCCGTTGACTCCCTTGCGCAGGCCCATAGACATTTATCAGCCTAAATTTTAAAGACTGAAAACTAAAATCAACAAACATCACCTTCCCCGCAACCACCCCCACCACCTCCTCAATAACAAAAGAATGTCCCTTGAATAAAATCCCAACACCATCTGTCCACGTTCCCTACCGACCATCCAGAAGGACCCCACACCCATTCTTGTGAAAACCCAGCAGCAGCAAGATGGACTTCCTGCAAAAGGATTGGAACACATGACATTTCATGCTAGAAAGACATGCAAACACCGCAGCTCTCTTTACTGGATCCCTTACCCTCCAGGCATAACCCAACACTCATTTTTTCCCACCCTCCCCCAAATCCTTATCCCCAGTCTGCCCTGAAGGCAAGCCCATTACTGCCTCCAACTGGTCTGCGTCCCAGCCCAGCAGTTCCGATGGAGAAACTGTGTCCATCTCGAAATCGGGAAAGCCCTGTTCTGAAGCACCCGCCAGCACCTCGTAGCGCATCACCAGAGGGATCTCCACTGAGAACTTTAGGGCTAACTCCGCCCCCAGATGCAGCACGCTTCTGAACCAAAGCCTTAGCCCACTCTGCTACAGGACCCCCCTCTGAGTCTGACTGTCCCCCCATGCTGTCCCCCCATGCAGTCTCCCCATGTCCGCCGTGGTCAGGAGTGCTGCCCCCTCCGCTGAAGACCCCAAATCCCCAGATAGAAACCCCCCCTCCAATCAGGGGAAGAGCTTGAGTGATTGAAGCTCCGCTGACCCAGCTTCCATGACCAAATTGTCTTCCGTCCCAGAAACCGATCCTCCCCCTGCAACCCCAGCCAGAGTCAGCCTGGAAACAGCAGGAGGAGAAGCCCCAGACCCAAAGACCTGGACAAAGCCCGGCCCCATGGATTAACCAGGATTAACCACCCCCCCTCCCACGAAGCCCAGGAGCAGGAGACAATACCCAAGCCGACCCAGGATCAGGAACTGGAGCTGAAGCCGGAACACCAACCACATCCGAACCCGGAGCGGAAAGCAACCCCAGCTCAGGAGTTGTATCAGGAACTGGAGCTTGAGCAGGGCCTGGAACTGTAGCCGGAGCCAAACCAGAGCCAGTCACAGGACCCGGAACTGGAGCGGAATCCTTCATGCCCGGGCCCCGCAGCACAGGTAGGACAACACCCCCAGAAGTGGAAGCCCACCCCAACCCACCAGGAGGCGCCCCCTCCCCCTCATTCCTTATAGACCCACCCAAATCATTATACTCCCCCTGGAGCAAACCTGCATATGATCTTTTCCTTTCTGGGCAACCTCGGAACAAGTGCTCAGTGCTGGACTTAGGTGCAGCACAATCCTTCGTTCCACGATCAGCAGACAACCAATGTCTGCACCTGTTTTCAGTGCAAACATTTTTCGTATGTCCAAATAAACCACATCGGGGGCAATAAACTGGCTGTCCTGGGTACCACAAAAAACCCAGATCAGGCCCAATTGAAAAGGCCCCAGGGGGGTGGAGAAACCCTCCAGTACTTATGGAGTCCTGGCGAAACTTCACCATATAACGTCTTTTCCCATTCCAGAACCCAAATCGGTCCTGAAGCTTTACCCCATCCCGTACTTGTAAACAGTATTTTGACAGAAAACATAGAATGTCCTCCTCGCGAACAAAAGGGTTGTACATATGGAGGGTGAGAGGTCTTAGAGCCTTTGAATACAAAAGGTCCACCCTCACACCCACTAGCAGCTGCGAGTCCTTACAATTTACATATGTGGAATGTAAATTAAAACAAGCCGCTTCTGAGTAAAAGGTTACATTAAAAAAAAACACTATTAGAAAAATCCTGCTGGCAGAAAATAGTGTCTGGATCTACTTTCAACAATCCCTTCAAAATTTTATTGACAAAAAAATCCTAATCAAAAGACTTCCGACGCTCGGAACCCTCCACTGCAGTAAACCGAACCGAATTCTTCAGCTGTGCCCGTTAGGCCGGCATTCCTCCCTCCTGATTCGCCATCGTTTACTCCCCACTAGATCTTAGTGAAGAGGCAGAGAAGCAAAATTCTCTCCTTCTCTCCCCCCATGGTGAATCAGCAGCTGTTTAAAAACGAAACAGCAATGTCCATATCGCCTCCTTAAGCCAATTCTATAGCCAGCTGAATGTAATTGATCATTCCAAGCCCCTCCTCTTTCATCATCTCACTAATTTTTTTCCTGCTTTAAAGTGTTTCTGCCTGTTTTAATTTGTACAGCTAATAACCTGTAATTTCATTCCAAATTTGTGAGGGAATTGGATATAGACAGCCCCATGTTGGGCGCCAAATTATTTTAGAAAAAAATAAAATAAAAAAATAAATCAAATAACCTGTAATTTGTTCACGCCCGTCACAAGTCATTAATTACTTTTGGAATGCACACAGCTCATTGGGTTGATTGCAGCATGCCTTCAGTTTTTAGTCTTTTAGCACTGCTGCTTATTAACACGGTTGCCCAAAGTACCATACTAACATGGGATTTGCCATGTATTTCGTCGAAGGTCTTGATTGCAGTGTCCAATTCGAGCTACGGATCAGCTCATCCCCAGAAAGTCTCCTGCTAGTCCCGAAATTCAGTTTATGTTTTCCCCGCCATTGTGCGCATGTTCCCAAGAGGCATTCTGAGAAATTCAAAGGTGTATGTTCTGTGGTAAGCACAGCAAAATAGGAAAATTTAAATGTTTTATTTTAGGATAATTTTTTTAATTCCTGAAACATCTGTGAAAGTGATTAAAAGCAGAGTCCGTATAAAGAAGAATTCCTTAAACAAACAGTTAGAAAATGTATGTTTCCTTCTCTTACTTCCTAAATGTAAATTAATTTTCCAGAGGAAATTGTGAATGACTTAGATGAGCTGATCAATGGACAAAGACATTGATCAAGTAATGTTAAATGCAAGAGGCATGCATGTTCTCTTTCTAGCAATTCTCTGTGTAACAGCTAGGTCAGGAAAAGACAAAGTTAACACCAGCATACGATAGAAGAAGATGCGACTTCAATTAAACTATATCTGCAAATTCATTTTGGATTAATGCTGTAGAACAGAAACTCCAAATAAGTAGACACTGAATGTTTCATCATATCCATGCTCCAGATAATTTTTACGAAATTCAAAGCCGACTTCACTCGTGAAATGTGTAAGCAGTTGCTTGTTAGTCTGCCTTTTATAGAAATCAAATCATAGCTCGCTTGCCTCAAGGCGGTAATTTCTCGACTAACAATTACCCATTAAAATCTTATCTTTATTGCAATCAACTAATCAAATAAGTTTACGTTTGATCATCCGTATTCGGCATGAATACATTTCTTTAGATATCTTGCACGTCTGCCATTCTTCAAATAGCGTCCAGTTGCCACTTGCCTGTGAGCTACTCTTCCCCTGTATGTCCCTCTCTAGAGTAATTTTGATTGTTGCAAAATGGCCTACTTTGGATTTTTCCCTATTGTATGCGAGAAAATAGTGCCAAAAATTATTTGTATTTTTGTATATCCACAGCTTGAGATTTCTAGTTCGTAATTTGTAGTTTAAGATCTGTTAAACAGGATTTGTAGTTTTGCAATGCGTTAAACACGTTTTGTGTGTCCACAGCTTGAGATTTGTAGTTTGCAATTTGTAGTTTGAGATTTGTAAAACAGGATTTGTAGTTTTGTGATGCGTGAAACGTGTGAATTGGTGTTTTGTGGTGCAGGAAACACGGGTGAGTTGTGAAACACATGTAAATGATAATGGCACTAAATTTGCTCCATAAAAAGGCTGCCAAATGCGCTGGAGTTGCCTCGTAAATGTAACGTGAACCTTGATAAGTTATTACTGTATGACTTATGCTAGCTATACAGTTTCAGTTAGCTAGCTACAACCCAGTCATATAAAGTTGTAAAGTTGCCGGGGATGAAATGAATGTCAGTGATGATCTATCATGGGTCTGGGGGAGAATTACAGTGAGGCAGAAATACAGAGCAAAAACGTTGTCTTTCGGGTAGAAGAAGAAGGAAGAAGAATAGTTTTCGGCTTTATTGCGCGGATGTATGAAGTTGTACCGAAATTCTCTGTGGTTACATGAGGTCAGAACGTGCAGAAGTTCATGTTTTTAAGGGCAGAGAGTCTGTGGTTATTTCTGGCAAACTCGGTGCTGTATAGGTATGGGGCATGCCCCATCAAGCCATAACTTAGCGGATGGCACACCTTCCATCCCAATAGCCTAATGTAATGTAGAATAATGGTTATTTGCAGACTCTCATGTAAATAACATAAGGCAGTAAAAGCCATGCAGTGATTAAATCTCAGGTGGTCGCTCTGCAGCTGAAGTGTTCTATCTTCTCTCTGCAGGCCCTACCGTACGTCTGCCTCCTGATCGCCATGCTGTTTTTCATCTACGCCATCATCGGGATGCAGGTGAGTACCGGGGTGCATCCCAATATTCTTCACTCCCCACCTCCCTTCCTCCACTCCCCCACTACCTGGAAGTATGTGGAGGAAGGGAGGGGAGGAGGGGAGTGGAAGAAAGGAGCCATGAAGAAAATTGGGACAGCGAATCTGCTTCATCGTCATAAAAATCACCGTCGACTATTGATGAAGTTGCCCTATTATAACTTTGACTGACTCAGGAGCCCACAAGTATTCCCAAAGCCAATCACAGATCTTCCACATGGTCAGCCCATTTAAAGCTGCAAAATATATTTTAAGTTACAAGTGCAAGTAACCTAGTTGCATGTACAGTGTAAACATAGCCTGTATTGCGGTTCGCGTTGAGACACTAATTAACATGTAGTCAGCAACATTAGATCAAAGTAAACATGTTGTAGTATAGGCTACGCAAACATAACAATTTAGTGTAATTCAAGAATCTCGATGTTCCCAATGTCTGAACAACCCGGGCACTAATTCACCTCATAGGCCTATATGCTACTATAGCCACACTGCAGCCTACTATTGCCAGTTTCTGGCATCTCACATAGACAAATTAGGAAACATTTCCGTAGATTAGTGGAACGAATTATCGTCATATTATCGGATATAGGCCTATCATTCCCAATGTTCAATAGTAGCTATCGCAGTGGTCACACTGAAAAACAATTAGGCCTATTTCCCACTGTAACATCTGAAATCAAATTTTAAAACGTCCTTTGGAATGGTTGAATAAATTCATTAATGCATATTCACATAGGCTACTGAAATGGTAGCTGTCATGCATAGACTATATTTATGTATAGGCTAGTCACGTTTATTAATAAGCAACATTAATGTGCAACCAAATAAATAAAGCTGTTTCCCCGACTTAAATTGCCGCAAAAAAACGGACTGGCATTTTGTTATCCGTTGTAGTATGCTATGTCCTTTGTGTGCTAATAACCTACTGAAGCACACACAATTTAGACTAAATATCTTGCATTGGGGCATCATTATCTTGGGGAAATTCATATAAGGCATAGCTACGCATATAACTGTTGCCTTTTCTTAAATCTATGTGGGCGTGAGCACGATGACGTCACCCAAAAATGTGAAAAAACTTCCGCAGTAGGATACATCGATGTATACTTCGCCGGAGGGGAGGAGAAGCTGAGTTTGAAACCGCTTCGCTCGTCTTCTCCACTATTGGGACCACAGAACTGCGATTGGGACAGTGGAGTGAGGGAGGAACCAAAGATCGGTTTCCGGGGCACGGAGTAGAGGAGGTGGTAGTGGAGGAACGGAGGTTGCATTTTTCGACTATTGGGACCAATATTCTTCACTCCCCACCTCCCTTCCTCCACTCACACACTACCACTCCTCTCCTACCCGGAAATATGCAAAACTGCCTGAACGTTTCAAGTCCAAGTATTTGCATGTACAGTATACAATGTGCCTGACATTGCAGTTTGTGTCGAGACATTCATACGTAATTAAGATGTAATCAGCGACATTAGATTAAAACACAAAGATCCATTTCCGGGGCACGGAGTAGAGGAGTGGTAGTGGAGGAGGAAAGGTTGCATTTTTCGACTATTGGGACGCACCCTGCGATTGGGACGCACCCCATTGATAGGCCTATTTCCCGGTGACTGAAACCAGATGTGCGGTTACTTAATGTCCTGTTACCGTTGCTACCACTGTGGTTGATACAGATGCACATGAATTTTTGACAGCGAAAATATTGAGCCTCAACAGCAATGTGTCTTCTAACAGTCCCTCTTAACTCTGCCTAAGTTAACTAGCTATGTCTGATGTTAAAAAAAATCATTCAGCACTCTGTTCCACTGGTGAGAGCACAGAGATTGTGACATCACACATCCAGTTGCTAGTTAAAAATAGCTTTCTAGCTCCTGTCAAGTTTTTCAGGAGCAAGCTTGCAAGCAATCGGTTCTTAAGAGGTGTTTTTAAGTAGCTAACGTTAGCTAGTTCGTGTGCCAAATGGTTAATGTTGCCAGCTGAATAATTAATAAAAAGTTAAGTAAACGTTTGAGGATCAAAATAATGGCACTTTCATTTGCTAGTTGCTAGTTAAAAATAGCTTAACGTTAGCTCCATAGATTGTCAAGAAGACTGCTTGTCAAGAAGATGCCTGCAGCCTGTCCCACAAACCATATTGGGAAATTGGCCAGCTTTACAGTTCTGTAAGTAGCTAGCTACAGTGAGCACCATAATTCATTGGACAGTGACACATTTTTTGTTATTTTGGTTCTGTACTCTAGCACTTTGAGTTTGAAAGGATAGAATGACAATGAGATTGAAGTGCAGACTGTCAGCTTTAATTTGAGGGTATCTTCATCCATATCGGATTAACAGTTTAGAAATTATAAAACCTTTTGTACATAGTCCCCCCCATTTTCGGGCATTCAAGAAGTCTTACCACATGCATCTTATACAGTGCTCTATCTACACTGCCTGGCCAAAAAAAAGTCACCGTTGCACCCATCATGCATAGTGCCCACTGTACAAGCCTCTGGAGGCAGTGTTATGATCTGCGGTTGCTTCAATTGGTCAGGTCTAGGCTCAGCAACGTTATGCAGCAATAAAATCAAGTCAGCTGAGTACCTGAATGTATTGAATGACCAGGTTATCCCATCAATGGGCATATTCCAGGGCGACAATTCCAAGATTCATCGGGCTCAAATTGTGAAAGAGTGGTTCAGGGAGCATGAGGAATCATTTTCACACATTAATTGGCCACCAGAGTCCTGACCTTAACCCCATTGAAAGTCTTTTGGATGTGCTTTCGGAGTGGTTCGACTTTCCCGTCGTCAATACTAGATCTCGGCCAAACATTTATGCAACTCTGGAGGGAAATAAATGTTGTGACGTTGCATAAGGTTGTCGAAACAATGCCATGACGAATGCATGCCGTAATCAAAGCTAAAGGCGGTCCAACTTTTTTTTTGGCCAGGCAGTGTATGTTAGTGTTTATAGACAATATATCTGGCAATGTGGAATATCTGTGGTAACCAACACTGTAACACTGTTCTCTGTCATAAATCTGACACTGATGTGAATGCAATGTTTTACTTCCATTTTTTATATTAATATTTTTCCTTATATTGACTTGAATTGCTTTTTCACCTACAAGAGCACAAGATTTTTGAATGGGTTAATTTTTATTTATTCTTTCCTACAAAACAGCTGTGTTGTGCCTGATTTCTGTGAAAGTACTCTCGTACAATTTACAGTATCACTGACATAGGGTGACTTCAACAAAGTTCTGGCTGAAAAAAAAACTTTAAGAAAAAGGCTCATCATCTAAATTGTATGCAAATTGAAGATGCGTGCAATCCAATAGATTAGCGTAGCATTGTAAATCAAAGGCCATTGTATCTGTTTGAGCACAAGTAGCAGCTGAATCATGCCTGTTTAATCGCGGCATTGTGTCGGGTGAGCCACCACAGGGCTCGTCAGTACCCCTGAAGAATGCTCGCTTAAAGTGAAAGTTGACTTTAGCTCCTAAGGGCCGTGTTACGTTGAATATTTTCCCCTTAAGCCGCATCTCAAAGGTGCGTCTCGGTGCTGCTTCGTGTCTTAACCTATGATTCAATTCAATTAAATTTTATTTATATAGCGCTTTTCACAGACGACTGCCAAAAGGACGCTTTACAGAACAGAAAGGGGAGGAAAGGGGAAATGGGAAATGCCAGCTCTAAGCCAGCTCTAAGCCCCCAGATAGCAGAGGTAAAAACTCTCTAGTAGGGAGAGAAAATCCTCATACTGTGGCGAGAAAAAACTCCCAGATGGGAAGAAATCTCGAGAGGAACTCGGCTATTGGGGGGATGCCCATCCTCCACTGGCCTATGGGTTGATTATTTCATAGGGAGGTATTCTACTCTGATGACTCCGTCATGTAGAGATCAGCAGTGGCAGGTGGGGGGCGCCTAGCTGGTCTTGGGCTGGAGCTCCGGGCCAGGAGGGGGGCGGGGGGAGGGCCCGGGAAACTCGGGAAACTTGGGCTAGAGCTCCGGGCAGGTGCCCAGAGCAGGGAAGAGGAAAAAAGAAAAAAAACATTGTTTGGGGGTTCAGATGGTAGCAGAACAAACAGAGGTGCCTGCGTGCGATAAGGAAACCCCGGCAGAATAAGGCTATGGCAGCATAGCTAAGGGCTAAACAGAGGCAGGGGCCAATACAGCCATGAGGGCAGGCTTGAGACAGTCACCACCAGACCATGACCGGTCCAGCTTAACACAGCACTACCAATAATGATCCAGTGACAGCACTGACTGCTCAGTCCACCAGAGACTCTATAGCTTATGCCAGCCACCCACTCCTGCCCCTCAACTATAGGACAGACTAAAAAGATGGGTTTTAAGCCTAGCTTTAAATAAACTGATAGTGTCTGCACCCCGAACATGAGCAGGCAATTTGTTCCATAGGAGAGGAGCACGATAGGAAAAGGCTCTACCACCTATGGTACTTTTAGCTATTCTAGTAATAACAAGGAGGCCTGCGCCCTGCGAACGGAGCGTTCGTGAGGGATTATAAGGAGAAAGTAAATCATTTAAATATAAGGGGGCAAGCCCATGTAAGGCTTTAAAGGTAAGTAACAGAATCTTATAGTCTATTCGAAATTTGACTGGCAACCAGTGAAGTGAAGCTAACACTGGGCTGATGTGTTCAAATCTCAGAGTTCTCGTGAGAATACGAGCTGCTGTATTTTGAATTAGCTGAAGCCCTTTCAGAGAGGAATTTGCACATCCAGACAAAAGAGCATTACAGTAATCTAATCTAGAAGTAACAAAAGCATGGACTAGCTTTTCAGCATCATGTAGGGATAGTATTTTTCGAATTTTTGAGATGTTCCTCAAGTGATAGAAAGCAACCCTAGAGATGTCTTTAATGTGTGTATCAAATACGAGATCTGGATCAAACGTAACACCAAGATCTTTAATGACAGCACTTGAAGTGATTGAAATTCCATCAATGTTAGGCATATAGCCAGATAGTTTGCATCTCAGGGACTTGGGCCCGACTACCATTACCTCTGTCTTATCAGAGTTTAGCAAGAGAAAGTTATGGGTCATCCATTCCTTTATATCTATAAGACAAGCTTCCATCTTTGACAGCTGTACAACTTCATCAGGCTTGACTGATAGATACAGCTGGGTGTCATCTGCATAGCAGTGGAAGTTAATGCCATGTTTACGAATGATTTGTCGCAGGGGAAGCATGTATAGAGAGAAGAGCAAAGGCCCAAGGACAGATCCTTGTGGTACTCCATATCTAACCCTAGACTTATAGGAGGAGTCATTGTTAAGATGCACAAATTGATATCGGTCTGATAAGTATGATCTAAACCAGGATAGAGCCAGTCCACGGAGGCCAACAATATTTTCAAGCCTATCCAGAAGGATGAGTTGATCAACTGTGTCAAATGCTGCACTTAAATCTAGAAGCATGAGTACAGAGATGTAGCCACCGTCAGAAGCAAGGAGTAGGTAATTGAATACTTTGACTAGGGCTGTTTCAGTGCTATGAGAGGGTCGAAACCAGATTAAAAAACTTCCAATATTTGATTAGGGTGCAAAAATTACCAAATTTGTTTTGAAATGACCTTTTCTATTATTTTAGAGAGGAATGGAAGGTTTGAGATAGGCCTATAGTTAGACAAATCGTTCATATCCAAGTTTGGCTTCTTAAGAAGGGGTTTGATGACTGCGAGTTTGAAAGTCGGTGGTATATGATGACCTGCAGCGCTGTCCTCAAAGTGGGGTCTGTCCCTTCCCTGTCCCCAGGTGTTTGGGAACATCGACCTCAACGAGGATACGGCCATCACTCACCACAACAACTTCCGCACCTTCTTCCAAGCCCTCATGCTCCTGTTCAGGTAAAGGCGGACATGTTGGAATAAAGTTGGGGTTCTAATCCTTGTCTATCTTGCACTTGCATACTGCTGCTGTTACTCCTGTAGGTCATGTTTTTTGTGAAATCAAAAAGTGGTAAAGGTAGAAAAGTTATTATTATTTTCTTAAAGGTGGACTATGCTGGATTTTTACCTAGAAAATATTATAAACATGCTCAGTCGTATGGTGCACTGGCAATCTTTGTGGAACAAAAAAAATAGCTGAAACCTTGCTCCTGTGCCTGCATTTGTTTTTCTAAGATGTGTTTGGGACGTTTCTGGGCAGGGCGGGGAGGGGTGGGTGTGGCTACAGAGCACGTGGGGTGGGATCAGGTTTCAGCTTGAGTGTTTGTAGCCAGCTGGCTACTGCAATGGCAGAGGTGAAGAAGCGCAAGTAGCCCACAGCAAAGCCAAACGACAAGCCGACAGGGCACGTTCAAGAAGCAGAGTCAACCTAGGATTTACTTTTCCTCGATTGCAACAGCAGAAGTTTTGCAAGGGTTTGAAAAGCGACACGGAGTTCCTGTGTTTTTTGTTGGACCTGTAAGCAATGTTGCCTCAACTATCCAACTAGCTACATTAGGTAGCTAGATGGCCAAAGTCATGTACCTTTTTTATCAAATTAATATAATAGTATAATAGTACATTGTATTTGAGAAAATAAATAATATTTGTATTCAAATATCTTAATGAAAAAGTAATTTACTTTACAAGGGTATTAGCTAACTATGATAGAATATATGGTCTGCTAATGTTACTTATTCCACACACGATTCTGTCTTTATATCCCAGTTCTAAATGAATGTTCAGAATAACGTTAGATAAATACTGAAGAAGAAAAAATACCAAAAGATAGCTGCAACTGAAACACCACAAGATAGCTGCAGCTGCACTAGAGAGTAGTTACCGTTATGGTAATGAATGATGTTCCTATGAGGTGCACTTATAATGTAAAGATCGTTACATCACCTGTTGACTATGAAGAAGACACTAAGTCGAAACGTCAGACATAATAATAAACATTCTATTATTCTATCATCATTATGTAAATCATGTGTCTACAGTCTCTTTGAAGAGCCCGGGTGCATTGTTCTTTATATGCATCATATCATACTGAGAGCACCTGCTCTCTTTTATAAGCTTTGACTGAAGCGTGCGGGCTAGCCTTTTTTTCATCGTTATAACAATGCCTAATTACTGTTACCATCCATATAGGGCAATGCATGTTGCTAAAATTTTCATTTTATCTTCACTTGACATTTTGCTTGCTGTGCTCAAGTGTGATTCTTGCCCTCAATGGAGGTGAGTGGGTGTGGTCTAAGATGGAGGAGGAGACATATTTGATTGTAAACACAGGATCACAGGCTAAAAATGCTGATTTTTTAAAAACTTTTCTGTTATCTAGTGATACTTGCAGGATTATAGTAGCTTTTATACATTTTGGATATTTACTGAAGCACATCAGCTTAAGTGCCTTGTTCAAGGGTATAATTTTAGTGCCCCATCTGGGAATTGAACCTGCAACCTCTCAGTTAGATTAAGGGTGTACATATACAAAGAGTATTATCATAATGAAAGCATTTGGAATACAAATTTTGTTTTCTTAGTTACTGCCATCCTCCACTATGTTTTTTTTTTTTACTGACATCTTACCTAATATATGGGGTCATTGGCTGTTAAAAAAGGCCTCCTTCTCAGTACTATGCTTTCCTATAGGAGATATGAAGCAATAGTCACTGAGCCATATTTAGCTGTAGGTCAACATTATTTTGAAGTGAGCTGAAGGCTTTTCTGTAGCTAATTGACCCAGTCTGACAGTATGTTGGCTGATCCCTTGTAAAATATTAGGTTTGCCCTGAGATGATGTGGAAGCAGTGGAGTGGACGTAGGCGTGTATAGCCTATTAGCCCGTAGCTAGAACATGCTTGGGTATAATTGATGGCTCATGCCAGGAAATAACTTTTACCTCCTGTGCTGTAGTTAGCCCACATCGTTTCCTGTCGTCCTGTTTTTCCATGTTCTCCCCAAAGGAGTTGTGATTAAAAGCTCATCCTTCCTTCGTCTTAAGCTAGCGCTCAAATTTGGTGAACTTATTTACTAATTTATCCACAAACATGAAAATGTCATCTCAGTTTCCCCGTGGGGGTTCAGCAGTGGTTGAGCAGTAAGTGAAACACTCATCAGTTAACTTGTAAGCAGCCATTTTGTCTCACAGTGGAACGGCACATGTAATGAACTGCTGAAGCAGATGAAGTGGAATCCAGCCTTAAATTTCACCTTTGTAACTTAAGTCATTTTACCTAAATTGGTGTGTTCACTCCATATGATTTCTATGTACAGTATTCTGTGTATATTTCAAAGCCATATATCCCTTAAGGTTTATTGGTTTCCATGTAGGGTTTCCGATGTACAGTGCAGTCCGTAAGTATTTGGACAGTGACACAATTTTTGTTGCTTTGGCTCTGTACTGCAGCACATTGGATTACAAGATATTATATTTGTAATCACCTTGGACAATTTTTTGGGGGTGGTAACAGTTTCAAACGCGATTTTGTACACGCAAACCTTTAGTGACTCGACCCCTTGATGTATATGAATGTGTTTGACTATATAATATTTATGTACATATTTACTGCATGGATGGATATGTGTGTGTGTGTATATGTGTGTGCATATATCGGTACATGTACTGTATGTTTTCATTCAAACAGCTATGTATATACACTCATGATTGTATGTGTGTATACATACTACATATAAGATTATCCTCCTGTTTTGCATGCATACATGGATGTGTGTGTGTGTGTGTGTGTGTGTGTGTGTGTGAGTGTGAGTGTGTGCAGATATTTCTGTGTGTGCATTTGTCTGTTTCTTCTGATTGCACATTTGCACGTCTGTGTGTCTGTCCATCAGGAGCGCGACAGGGGAAGCCTGGCACGAGATCATGCTGGCGTGTCTGAACCACCGGCCATGCGACGAGCGCTCGGGCTCCGTGGGGAAGGAGTGCGGCAGCGACTTCGCCTACTTCTACTTCGTCTCCTTCATCTTCCTCTGCTCCTTTCTGGTCAGCACTTTTTCTCTCTCTCCTTCCTGGTCACGTGTGCACCCAGAACATTAACCGCTGACATTACAGATAATTACGTTCTGCATACGACTGCATAATGATGATGGCAGGCCATTCAGCCCTTCTAGGCATGATTTAATCAGTTAGTAACCCTTCATTATTCCGCATAAGGAAGTTTTATTGGTTTTCATGTCCTGACATACAAAGACAGCAATTTCACAAACGTGCAACACAAAGCTAAAGTACAGGTCAAAATACTATGTTGACATTTAAAAAGACTAAAATATACTTACTTGATCAGTGCCACACCTGCACCACTAAGATCTTTAGCGTGTGCAAAACCTTTTAGCACACGCAAAACCAATAACATTACCAATGATTGGTCATAGTATTTGTTTTGCAGTAATCATTGGTTGTGTTATTAGTTTTGCATGTGCTAAAAGGTTTTGCACACGCTAAAGATCTTAGTAAATCGGGCCCCGAGTGTTTTAATGCACTGACTGAGTGCATAAACCACTGGCATATGGAGAACATACTAAAGAGCACATAATTACCACAACAGGCCATTCAGCCCTTTGAAGCTCATAATGTACCTACAGTCAGGAGAAGGGCTTCTCAACCCTGTTCCGTCCAAGCCTTATAGTCTGCTGGTCTTTATTGTTAGTCAGCACTGAATAGATCAATTAAACCAGTTTGATTACACATTTATCTCGCCTAACCTGGTTCACCTGAATTTTATGGTAAAACAAAAACCAGCATACTCTGTTGCTCTCCAGGACCGTTATTGGGAAACCTCTGTTGTAGAGGTTAAATTAAACTTTCCCTAGTTCACACATCATTGGTAATATTTTCATTAATTGTAATTATATAATATTGATACAGTCAATAAATTGAAATGGTGTTCTTACATGGTGATACTGGATATTTGGAATTCCTGAATAAGTGAGTGCACTCACTAGTGTGTACAAAAATCTGTGCATACCTCCTCATCCCGTTTGTTTGCACAATGAGCCAAACCCATTGTAGCATAACTTCAGTCAAATTCAAGTGGCTTTAATGGCAGGAAAAACACGTATACATATTTCCAAAACAAAACAAAAAAGAAATCAATGTAAATATTATTACAGATGAATAATGAATGAATGAATTAATTAATTAATCTTTATTTCGAACAATTTAAAAAAAAAGGATAACATATTAAAAAGAAAAAAATTATAATAAAAATCGAATAAAATTTAAATTAAAATAATAATAATAATAATTATTATTATTTTAATTTTTTTTAACATAACTAATATAAGGCTTGCTCGAAAAGGGATAGGAAGAAGCAAAGGTTTATCTAGTCCTACCCCCATTCTCAACTGTTAAAAAAAATCATACTCAAGTAAATAATCGTACAATAAACATATTACATATGTACAAATACTTCATCATCAACATCCATATAACTCCCCACACACTACTCCATCATTTCTGCTACACTAAAAAATCACCATACACAATAGATACATGTACCCTTATTAACCACTTTCCTCCTCTATATATTTCTTAAAGATTTTATTTTTGTATATTTTCTTAAATTGATGAATGGTTAAACTTTGTTGCAGTTCCAACTCAAGTCCGTTCCACAGATTAACCCCACTGCATGAAATACACATACTCTTCATAGTAGTACGAGCATAAATCTTCTTAAAATTAAATTTGTCCCTCAAATTATAACCCCCTTCTCTATTCAAAAACATTTTTTGTATGTTACCTGGTAGTAAATTATTTCTTGCTTTGTACATTATCTGAGCTGTTTTAAACAACAGCTGTTTTATTTTTTTGTTAATAAAAATAAGTGAATAAAATAAATTATATTGAAAATGTATTTATCTTCACCGCAACAAAATGAGAATAATATTCACCATAATAATCATAATAGTAAATCAACACATACATGAACTATAAATTTGAAAATGAATCTCTCTCTTTTTCTGACTTTCTCTCTCACATAACCTGCAGATGCTGAATCTGTTTGTTGCCGTCATCATGGATAACTTTGAGTACCTAACCCGGGACTCCTCCATACTGGGGCCTCACCACTTGGATGAATTCATCCGTGTCTGGGCAGAGTACGACCCAGCCGCTTGGTACGTGTCCATCCACTGCTGAAAGTTCTGGCAGTAAGGGCTATATAGCTCCTCAAATGTGACAGCTCTGAAATTTTGGGGAGGGGTGGGGGGAGTGAAAGTAGCTTTTTAGGCTAATCTTGTGATTTCTGAAGTAGAGTTTGAAACTCAGAAAGCTTATATTAATGCCTGTGTGTGGGGCTCAGCCGTGGTGTTGATGTCAGCATGGCGTGTGACAGATTTCCATAAATCCGGTTTTCCGTATCAGACCCAAAGCTCCTCCTATTAAACACGGATGAAAGGATAAAATATTAATTCTTCTTTTTTATTTTCCCCACCCTTCTTTATTCCTTGAAAATACTTTATCCCCCAAAAGCATATTGAAAATTAATTTTGTCATTTCAATTAATTTGAATAAGAAGAAACAAAAAGCTTGCTGTTGATATTAGAGATTGGACGTATTGGGGAAGGCTTTGAGATCTGCATTCAGCCACGTGACAGATCACCATAGAAACTGGGACAGTGGAAGACTTGCTCTGAAGGACTTGCAGTATGTGTGTGTGTGTGTGTGTGTGTGTGTGTGTGTGTGTGCGTGTGTAAAGACAAACTGTCCTAGTTGACACATAAGCTATTTTATCTTATGTTCAATGATGGGGGGACAAAACAAGTTTGCAGAACCCTCTTCAGTATTTGTGTATGGATACTGGGGAGTCTGGGATGTGTAGTTCTCCTCCTCATGCACCTTGTGTTCAACACCCACACCACCCCTTGTAAGGGGGGGTCGGGTTCGGAGGACCAGATGCGACTGAGAGGGGATCAAAAAGATATCCACAAAACGTGGATATCCACTAAAGGAAATAGAGAAAAGAAACGGGAGAAAAACTCCTGACTAAAAGCCCGAAATAATAACTACCCCAAAATAGGGCGAGGCTTGCAGACTCAAGCAAAAATAAAACAGATAGGGAAACAATACCGGCGTAAGCCGAAAATAAAAGCGACCCAAGAAAATAGGGCGAAGCTCGCAGACTCGAGCAGAGAAATAGATAGGGAAAATAATCTCTGTGAAAGCCAAATAATAAAAACCCAGTAAAATGGGCGAACGCTCACAGACTCTAGCAGAGGGAAAACAAAATAGGTAGGAAGCCTCTAGCTCAGAGAACTGAGAGAGGGCAAAAAACAAAACAAAGAGGCAAAAAAAGATGGGAAGAAACCAAGGTACTGCCTAGAAACAGACAGGAGAGGAAGGAAGGAAGGAAATGAGTGAGAAGGGAAACGAAAGCTCTAAAAGAAGAGATAACTCCTAGCTCACTAAGGCAGACCCCACATGTACTTTTAGTAGTAGTAAAAGAACAAGTGTTCACCAATTCTTATACCGTCAATACCTGGCTTTGTGTAGAGGCAATGAAAACACAAAAGCACCATAAGCAGGAAGCACCGTGCTTATATAGCCAGCGGGGAACTTACCACAGGTGCGCCAGATAAGTGCCGGAAGGTGGAAAAACCCGGCACGGCGGCGGAAAAAATAGGGCAAGAGCGCCCACAGGTGGCTCCGAGAGGAAACAACCACAGAGATGGAAGGAAGACGGCCAAACCATGACACCCCTTGGATTGGGTTAAGAAAATGAATGTATTATACTGGATGAAAGCAGCTGTGTTCTCTTCTCCTAAATCCGACTACTGCGCACCCTGATAAACAAAATCCTATTTCCCTTATACGCCCCAGATGCTCATAATTTGGTCAGAATGTCTGAAGACCCTCTGCAAAAACTAATCCTAATCAAACTAGGGGGAAATCCAATTACCACAGATTTGGTGAAAAAAAGTCCAGAGAGTTTCGTATTGTTTCAAAATGCATGTGTCATTCCTGATTAGGACATCCCACCGGAGCTAGGCATTCTGGGAAATACCATTGGCCTTACAGAAAATTAACTGCCATTGTTTTGTTTTTGGCAGGAGGGGGACTTTGTTCATTTTTGTGTTTTTACTGTAACGTGCTTTAAGCTATAAGTTTACATTTATGTTGCACGTATTAAGCGGATGTTCTTATCCAGAGTAACTTACAATCGCGCAAGGGTACAGTCCGACTGAACCTTTGGGTTACAAGTCCAATTCCCGAACCATTACACTGCACTGCAGCTGCTGCCATAGGGCTGTTTGAGTCAAAGATTAACAGACAGGAAAAGTACACACATTTCACATGTCCAGTCTGAATAAAACGAGACTCTAATTGTTTGCCTGTAAATCTGTGAAGTTGCTGGGCGAAATCGCATCAGAACTCACCAGGGTATGTATCGGTACAGCAACTCTTGAAAAAAGCATGTACTGCGTAATTTTCAAATGTCTTGGTTCATTGTTAACCAGTCCTGATGTCTGTGCACTAACCCAACTTGTTCTTCTTGCAGTTGGCGGATTTCCTATAAGGATATGTACAAACTGTTGCGCGTAATATCACCGCCACTTGGCTTAGGGAAGAACTGCCCCAACAGGGTGGCCTACAAGGTGTGAGAACAGGCTTCCTCCACTATGGGGAGACTAATGCCCAGAGACCTAACAGAATGGTTGTTGGCCCCCCTCCCTCCAACGCCAACAAATGACTTGACCGCCCACTCAGTCCTCCCATACAAATTGGCTAGTGGGTAATATTGCAAGGCTGGAAAACAAAGGCTATTGCAAGGCTTCAAAAAGTATTGCTCAGGTGCTGACATGGTTGAGAGGCCCAGGTGAGTCCTATCGCCTTGGCCTAGATGCCTGCAAGGCATCTGTCTGCCTGTCAGTTTAATATCATCTGTCTCTTCCTTGTCACATTGAATGAATGCTGACTGTATTTGGAGAGCTTATTTTTCAAATGCAAACTTTGTATCTACTGCCTAGGCCCAGCCAGTTTGACTGGGTAGTGCAGGGAACTGTGGGTCGTGCTCGACGTGCTGACCCACAGGTCTCCTTCTCTGATGGCTTTTGTTTTCCAGTGCCTGGTGGCTACCCACAATGCCCCTCAGCATGAGGAAGCAGTCATTCACCCCCCCCCACCCAGAACCCAGAATGGCTCGCCACCGCCATACCGTCGCAAAAGCGCTCCCCTCATTCACACCTCATGACCCCCTTGTGAATGTTCCCTCAGGACGCAGACTGCTTCAGTTCCTCCTCACCCTCCTCATCCCGAACCCTGGGATCCATCCACGCCCCGTCTGGGGGCTGGCATGGCATCCGATGGAATCCTTATGATTATGGAATCGAAATAACTTGGATTTCTGTTTTTCTTTCTTTTTTATTTTGTTGTTTCCTCCTCTCTGTTCTATCCTCTGAAATCCTGGTTCCTTTTTTATCTGTCATTTTTTTTTAACGGTCCCTGTGAAGTGGGCGCATGAGCTACCTCGATATGTACGAGATGCTTCTCCACCTGACCCCGCCCTTAGGGTTGGGAAAGAAGTGCCCGCCAAGAGTCGCCTACAAGGTAGCCCCTCCCACAGGTTCCTCCCCTCACTTCTTATTGGCTTGTGATTCAGCCAATCCCTCTGTTTTGTTGTGGCTTCTATATCTGTATTATTATTATGTTTCTTCATTTTGGTTTTAATATTGATCTGATCTTCCTGTAGTTCTTATCTCTCTCTCTCTCTCTTTCTATCTCTCTTGCTTTCTCACCCTCTCTCTCTCCCTCCACTGCACAGCTCTGTGATATTCTGCTGATATATCTGATATGATCGGCTAAGGGACAAATAAGAAAGTCCAGAATACACACAAATATGGTTTGAATACAGATTGATGATATTGTGTGCCAGCAAGCATAGATCAAAGCACATTGCCGGGGTCATTGTCGGTGACCCCAGTAGAACCCCCAGCCTAAATGTCTAAACTTGCTTAAAGATTTTGAATCCTTTTCTTTTGTTTTATTCCCAATCTTTTCCCTCTTGATTTTGGAACGTCTTACTGATTGACACGTCCCATTGCTCCAGTGTCCTCTCTCAGTTTTCGAAAGTGCAGACCTGCACACACTCTCTTCCAAAGCATGTGCTGCTCTTCACGGTCCACCAGTAGAGCTGCTCAGCCATTGTTGATTTATGTGTAGCTGGTGCTGGAAGACTGCAGTTTCCCCTTCCACCAGAGGTGTCACTGATGAGTGATTAGACGTGGATATTCCCTCCCACTGACCTGACATCCATTCAACATAAAGTTCTAGCTATTATGTGATTGGTGGAACCAGGGCCGTCTTTTGGGGGGGGGGGGGTGCAACCAGTGCGATCATTCGATTGGTTGGTTGTATGTATTCATAGTTATATAATAGATACCATTTAAGCCTGTGATGGGTTAGCTATGATGTTATCATGTTAACAGCTAGGCCCCGTGTAGGTTGACTCTCCCTGGGTCCCGCCCACCCTTGAGACGGCCCTGGGTGTAACTATTAGGGATAGCAGAACACTCCAGGCTATCTCAGACCTATCGGAAGAAGTCACAGCCGCTCCGGTTGATGACTGTTCCCTCGCATTTTGGTACCGTCTTCAAATATATCCATGTGTTTCTGAGCGACAAGATAAGACAGAGGGTCCATGAGAGGGGCGGAATAGCTGTGCAGAGGGGCGGAATAGCTGTGCAGAGGGGCGAGGCTTTCTCATGTTTACATTTATTTTACCCCTCCCTTTTTCTCTGCTCTCCTGGAAAGCATTTCTCTCACAAACCCCTGCGATGAACACACAGCGCTGTCTGGCGTGCCAGTGTTTATCCGTCTGTCTCCTTTTTTCATACTTCTCTTCCCCCTTTCCCATCTTTCAGAAAATGTCACCTTCACGCACGCTTTGTGTGGCTGTGATTGGCTGCCGCTCTCTGTCTGTTAGCTTTGGGCCGTCTCCTGTGTGGCTGTTATGGCTTAATGGTTCTGTGACCACATGAATGTGCCCTGCGTGTGTGTGTGTGTGTTTGTCTTTTTGCGTGTGGGGATTTTACTGTGTTTGTGTGTGTATAATTGACTGCATGTGTATATATATATAATATATGGAATATGATGTGTGTCTGTGTGTGTGTGTGTGTGTGTGTGTGTGTGTGTGTGTGTGTGTGTGTGTGTGTGTGTGTGTGTGTGTGTGTCTGTGTGTGTGTGTGTGTGTGTGTGTGTGCCCGCCCACATGCACATATACGGCCGCGTGCTTCTGCCCCTCCTCTCCCCTCCTTCACTAAGGTCTGCTAGACTCTTGCGCTGCCCTGTAGAGTAGACGTACAGTAGATGCACAGTGTTCCTCTCCGTCCCCAGTGGAGCTCAGCCCTTCCACAGTTAAACTCTGCATCGCTTAAAAGCAGAGCGGTGTATCGGCGCAGTGTATTCCCAGTTGAGTTACACGTGTGTCCATCCCATTAGCCTCTGCGTGTCAGAGAGGAGCTGCCCGCTCCCTCGCAGTGCCCGTGGCCCACATTCGCTCCCTGTCTGGGGCTGAGAGCAGTGGGATGCTCAGCTGCCCGTGTGGATTATTTGTGACAGGGCTCTTCCAGTGTAACTGCTCTGTATTGATTTACTGCACTGGGATTGACAGGGGAGCAGGAGCTGTTATTGATGCAGTTCCAGCAGGCATTCGTATCTCTTAACTGGGCCACGGTTGTAAAAACTGCATTTTAATAGCCCCATTTGCATTTGTTTTCCTGGCTATTTGCATAATCTTGTGTCAAATACACTAAAATACGGAATTGAATATAAATGAAAAAATATATATATACAGTGGGTTGAAAAAGTATTCAGCCCCCTTAGACTTTTTCATATTTTGCTGTGTATGAACAAAAATCTATTTAATCAGGCTTTTTTGCAGGTATTCAACACAAACAACTCTACGTTGTCAATGTGAAAAGTAAAATCTACAATTTTTTCCAAATTATTTATGAATATAAATCCGAAAACAATCAATTCCTTAAGTATTCAGCCCCCTTGCTTCATTGTACTTTAAGAGCCATACAGGCAAAACCTTGTTCAAAATTGCACATCATAAAGTGCCCAGACATCATGTATTGTATTTAAGGACGTTGAACAATATTTTCTTTTACAATGTGTGTTATTATTTCTTTGTAAAAAAGCCAAGACCAGGTCCCTTCAATATATTTTAATGGCTCTTAATGGGATTTTAGGAAGTACAATGGACCTTACATCACAATACTCAAACCGAGTTTATCTGATAATGTTAATTCATGGATGGCATTTGAGACCAGTCCCTGGGGGTTCAAAGAACACATACAGTTGAAGTCGGAAGTTTACATACACTTACTGTAGGTTGAAATTTTTAACCACTCCACAAATTTTTAACCACTCCACAGATTTCATGTTAGCAAACTATATAAAGTATATATATACACTGCCTGGCCAAAAAAAAAGTCGCCGTTGCACCCGTCATGCATAGTGCCCATTGTACAAGCCTCTGGAGGCAGTGTTATGATCTGGGGTTGCTTAAATTGGTCAGGTCTAGGCTCAGCAACGTTATGCAGCAATAAAATTAAGTCAGCTGAGTACCTGAATGTACTGAATGACAAGGTTATCCCATCAATGGGCATATTCCAGGACGACAATGCCAAGATTCATCGGGCTCAAATTGTGAAAGAGTGGTTCAGGGAGCACGAGGAATCATTTTCACACATGAATTGGCCACCAGAGTCCCGACCTTAACCCCATTGAAAGTCTTTGGGATGTGCTGGAGAAGACCGTACAGAGTGGTTCGACTCTCCCGTCGTCAATACAAGATCTCGGCCAAAAATTAATGCAACTCTGGACGGAAATAAATGTTGTGACATTGCATTAGGTTGTCGAAACAATGCCACGACGAATGCACGCCGTAATCAAAGCTGAAGGTGGTCCAAAGAAATATTAGAGTGTGCGACTTTTTTTTTTGGCCAGGCAGTGTATATACGTATATACAGTCAAGCCGGAAAGTCTGAACACTCCTTTCACCTTCTCCACGTTTTATTACGTTACAGACATATTCTACAATAGATTGAGTTCATTTTTTGTCTCAAAATTCTACACAAAATAGCCCATAATGACAAGTGAAAACAGGTTTTTAGACATTTGTGCTAATTTATTAAAAATCTAAATGTAAAATATCATATGTACACAAGTGTGCACACCCTTTGATATGACACCCAAAAGTGAACTGAGGTGCATTTTGTTTCCACTGATACTGCTTGAGATGTTTCTACAACTTAATTGGAGTCCACCTGTGATAAATTAAATTGATTGGACATGATTGAGGATTGCCAACACCTGCCTATATAAGGTCCCACAGTTGACAGTGCATGTCAGAGCAAATTCCAAGCCATGGGGTCAAAGGAATTATCTGCAGACCTCAGAAACAGGATTGTGTCAAGGCATAGATCTGGAGAAGGGTACGGAAAAATCTCTGCAGCTTAAAGGTCCCAAAGAGCACAGTGGCCACCATCATTCGTAAATGGAAGAAGTTTGGAACCACCAAGAATCTTCCTAGACCTGGCCGCCCGGCCAAACTGAGCAATCGGGGAAGACGGGCCTTGGCCAGGGAGGTGAGCAGGAACCCGAGGGTCACTCTGAAAGAGCTCCAGCGTATCCTTGTGGAGATGGGAGAACCTTTCAGAAGATCAACCATCCAGGCAGCACTCCACCAATCAGGCCTATGGTAGAGTGGCCAGACGGAAGCCCCTCCTTAGTAAAAGGCACATCACAGCCCGCTTGGAGTTTGCCAAAAGGCACCTAGAGGACTCTCAAACCATGAGAATCAAGATTCTCTGGTCTGATGAAACCAAAATGTAACTTTTTGGCCTGAATACCAAGCGTCACGTCTGGAGGAAACCAGGCACCGCTCATCACCTGGCTAATACCATCCCTACAGTGAAGCATGGCGGTGGCAGCATCATGATGTGGGGATGTTTTTCAGCAGCGGGAACGGGGCGACTAGTCCTGATAGAGGGAAAGATGAATGCAGCTAAGTACACCGAGATCCTTGAAGAAAACCTGCTCCAGAGCGCTCTGGACCTCAGACTAGGGCGAAGGTTTACCTTCCAACATGACAACGACCCGAAGCACACAGCCAAGAGAACAAAGGAGTGGCTTCGGAGAAGGTCTGTGCATGTCCTTGAGTGGCCCAGCCAGAGCCCAGACCTGAATCCAATTGAACATCTGTGGAAAGAGCTGAAAATGGCTGTGTACCGACGCTCCCCATCCAACCTGACGGAGCTTGCAAGGATATGCCAAGAGGAATGGGCAAAAATGTCCAGAAACAAGTGTGCCAAGCTCATAGCTTCTTTCCCAAGATGCCTTGAAGTTGTAATCGCTGCCAAAGGTGCAGCAACCAAGTATTAGGCTAAGGGTGTGTACAGATATGTAACCCCTAAATAACCTATTTTTGTCAGTAAAATAAAATTGCATATTTTCTAAAAACCTGTTTTCACTTCGTCATTATTGGCTATTGTGTGTAGATGTTTGAGGCAAAAAATGAACTCAATCTATTGTAGTATAAGTCTGTAACGTAATAAAACGTGGAGAAGGTGAAAGGAGTGTTCAGACGTTCCGGCTTGACTGTATATATATATATATATATATATATATATATATACTTTGTGCATGACAAAAGTAATTTTTCCAACAATTGTTTACAGACAGATTATTTCACTTTTAATTCACTATATCACAATTCTAGTGGGTCAGAAGTTTACATACACTAAGTTGACTGTGCCTTTAATCAGCTTGGAAAATTTCAGAAAATGATGTCATGGCTTTAGAAACTTCTGATAGGCTAATTGACATTATTTGAGTCAATTGGAGGTGTACCTGTGGATGTATTTTAAGGCCTACCTTCAAACTCAGTGCCTCTTTGCTTGACATTATGGGGAAATCAAAAGAAATCAGCCAAGACCTCAGAAAGAAAATTGAGGACCTCCTCAAGTCTGGTTTATCCTTGGGAGCAATTTCCAAACTCCTGAAGGTACCACGTTCATCTGTACAAACAATAGTATGCAAGTATAAACACCATGGGACCATTCAGCCGTCATACCGCTCAGGAAGGAGACGCGTTCAAGAGATGAATGTGCTTTGGTGCGAAAAGTGCAAATCAATCCCAGAAAAACAGCAAAGGACCTTGTGAAGAAGCTGGAGGGAACAGGTACAAAAGTATCTATATCCACAGTAAAGCGAGTCCTGTATTGACATAACCTGGAAGGCTGCTCAGCAAGGAAGAAGCCACTACTCCAAAACCGGCATAAACAAGCCAGACTACAGTTTGCAACTGCACATGGGGACAAAGATCTTACTTTTTGGAGAAATGTCTTCTGGTCTGATGAAACACAAATGGAACAGTTTGGCCATAATGACCATCGTTATGTTTGAAGAAAAAAGGGTGAGGCTTGCAAGCCGAAGAACACCATCCCAACCGTGAAGCACGGGGTGGCAGCATCATGTTCTAGGGGGTGCTTTGCTGCAGGAGGGAGTGGTGCACTTCATAAAATAGATGGCATCATGAGGAAGGAAAATTATGTGGATATATTGAAGCAACATCTCAAGACATCAGCCAGGAAGTTAAAATATGGTCGCAAATGGCTCTTCCAAATGGACAATGACCCAAAGCATACTTCCAAAGTTGTGGCAAAATGGCTTAAGGACAACAAAGTCAAGGTATTGGAGTGGCCATCACAAAGTCCTGACCTCAATCCAATCTAAAATTTGTGGGCAGAACTGAAAAAGCGTGTGCGAGCAAGGAGGCCTACAAACCTGACTCAGTTACACCCGTTCTGTCAGGAGGTATGGGCCAAAATTCCAGCAACTTATTGTGAGAAGCTTGTGGAAGGCTACCCGAAACGTTTGACCCAAGTTAAACAATTTCAAGGCATTGCTACCAAATACTAACAGAGTGTATGTAAACTTCTGACCCACTGGGAATGTGATGATAAAAGCTGAAATAAATCATTCTCTCTACTATTATTCTGACATTTTACATTCTTAAAATAAAGTTGTGATCCTAACTGACCTAAAACAGGGAATGTTTACTCGGATTAAATGTCAGGAATTGTGAAAAACTGATTTTAAATGGATTTGGCTAAGATGTATGTAAACTTTCCACTTCAACTGTAAATCATCACATCTCCATCACTTTATGCGAAAATGTAGAAGGTGCAAATTCAGTACCTTTTTCCTGTCTGGTTTCACTATGGAAGACAATGGAGAAATCCGAAGGGAGGAAGTTACTGAATTTGCACCTTCTTCATTTTCGGCGGGGGTGAATACTTTCTCAACCCACTGTATGTAGATACAGAAACATTTAAACTCTATTCCACAGTAAATCAGTGAAATGAGATACTGTATGTACACAAAGGGCACATTTTGATGAATTTTCTATGCGGTGCATTTGAGCACATATTCACCTTGTAGCAGACTTATTTTATTGTAGTAGGCAAGCTTGCATTGCTTCTGGCTAACTGGAGTTAACTCCAAAAAGGAAAAAAAAACCTCTGGCGGCCGTGACTTTCTGAGCTGTTTGCACCACAAATTCCAACAGCTGTTCATGCATGTTATCTCTCTCCATGTCTCCATATCTCCACCTCTCACTGACGAGCATGCTCTCACGTTCAAGTCTGCCGCCATCGTTACGGGATCTGAATGTGTGTTCGTCTCTCCGGTCCTCGCTTAGTCTATGATCATGTTTTATTCATTGATTTGTTTGTTTGTTCGTTTTACTGAAGAAACTTTCTGTGTGTTGGGATTGGGGGGGGGGGGGGGGGGGTCGCTGGATAGATTCACCTCCAGAACCCGATTGTTAATGAAATTTGATTCATTTTCACATTAGTCTTTAGTTTTGACCTTTCAAGTTTAAATGAAAGCGCAGCTCATTCCGAGCTGACTTTTAGAGTGAGCGCATTGCTGTATTTCCAGCGCACAGAAAGTGGCTTTAAGAGAGTGGTTTGTGATGATTGATTGGGAATGTGAAATGGGCGAGTGGCCTAACAGCTCTGCCCACCTCCCCGCCCCTCTCGTCAGCGGTTGGTGAGGATGAACATGCCCATCGCCGACGACAACACGGTCCACTTCACCTCTACTCTAATGGCACTTATCCGCACAGCGCTGGATATCAAGCTGGCATCCGGTGAGCTGCCCTGCCGTATGCAGAACACACCCTTTGTGGCCTACTTCTCATTCTTATGTTATCCCTCTGTAGTGCCTTAACCCTCCTCCCATGCTTCCCATTCACCCTGTCCCCCCATCCCCCCTGTCCTCTGTCACTCTCTCACTCTCTCTCACCCTCTCTCTCGCTCCAGGGGTTCTGGCCCAGAGGCTGTGTGATGCTGATCTAAAGCGGGAGCTTGGAAACGTGTGGCCTAACCTGTCCCCCAAAACTGTGGACCTGCTGGTGACCCCCCACAAGCGTAAGCTCCTCGCGCATGACGTGACGACGCCCCTCTATGGGATAGCCTTTGAGGCGTGGGCTGGCCTCACAGCTTCCTCTCCACATGGCCTCTGTGTTCTGTAATGGCAGCACTCAGCGTGGGTCTGTGTTGAGAACTGAACCGCCTGTGTTGAAAAGCTTTAAAATCCATCTATGTGTCGATGATGCAATGAGATGTAGATAAAATCATGGGAAGGTTTCTGAGGATAGTTTTGATGTTGTGTATTGCGTGCATGCATGTGTTTGAGAGAGAGAGTCTGTGTGCAGTCTTTTTCTGAGTTTGTGAGTGTGTGTGTGTGTGTGTGTGTGTGTGTGTGTGTGTGTGTGTGTGTGTGTGTGTGTGTGTGTGTGTGTGTGTGTGTATGAGAGAGAGAGAGCGAGAGAGAGAGAGAGAGAGAGAGAGAGAGAGTGTGTGTTCATGCATGGGCTGTTTGTGTAACTGAGTGCTCTGCATGTTGAACGGTCTGTGTGTTAGTGTGTCTGTGTGTTAGGCTGTCTGTGGGCTGGACTGTGTGTGGCTAAGTAGTTCGCTGCCTGCCTTTTTGCATCAAGAGAAGAAAAGATGCTCCTCCAGTGACACCTAGTGGCCAGGTCTGAAACTGTGCCTCCACATCGCTTTTTCCGGTTGACTTTCCGACCGTTCTGCTACTGTCATCGTCTTGCAGTCCCCGTAATAACTTTTATCGTTCCATCAGGTGATGCAGCTGCACCAGGTTAACAACCTGGAAGATTTATGGAGACGTTTCATTCAGGAAAGGATTTAGTGCAGGAAAGTTTATTTCCTTGTACATGTGACTTGGCACTCTGTGTGAAGGATGGTTTAGCACGTCTATCGACTTATCTAGACTCGTTCGACTGACAGCTCTCCGGTTGGGTGAGAGGGACTCCAGTACATTGATAAGTGTGCAGCCGAAAACGAGGGCTCCAGCACTGCTCTGAAAAATTGCTGCAGCTGGTGGACTCGTATTGCACTGTCTGCCTCCCTCACAGGTCAAATCAGCAATCATGACACCGTCCCCTGATAAATTGTAATGTAAATACATTTTTGTCCCCTGTGCCAAAGTAACTTAGATGAACTCCAAAAACCAAAAAATAAGTCAATCTGAACAAGTATTTTAGTCTCATATTTAGACTTAAAACCTTATTTTTATTACTTTTTTGCTAAGTAAGACAAAACGACAATCAATTCAAGATTTGCCAATATGGTAAGACAATTTCACTTGACAAGCAAAAAGTAACTTAAAAGAAGATAATAAATAAGTGAGAAAAAAAGACTTAAAGTCTTTACATGACTAAAACACTTGTTAAGAGAGACATTTTCTGCAGTGTATGTCTATGGAGGGTGTTAGATATTGGAAGTTATTTTTTCACATATAACCTCACAACCAAAATCAAACATCTCCCACAACTCAACAGTGGGTTCTGATTTGCAGATTGTGAACCAACTGGATTAGGGGTTGAAAATCCCCACATGGAGTGGAACTAATAATTATTATGCACCCCTCTCTCAAATTCAAATTCAAATTCAAAATGCTTTATTGGTATGACATATTTTCAGATTTGCCAAAGCACAATAGTCAATTATAATAACGACAACAATAACAGTAATAACAACAACAATATATATAAAAATTCTAATTTAACATAGACATAACATATATCGTAGTACTAGTAATAGAAATACTGCTACTAATAATAATTATATTATTAGATGAATAATATGTTTTATAATTGTATATGTTATATAATTAAATATAATATATAATATAAATATACAGTATGTTATTTAATTAAATATAATGTATAATACAAATATGTTATAAAATTTTAAACAAATATATATTAATTGGTGGGGGGTTGGGGGTCACTGCTGTCCCTCTTCCTGTGGCAGGTAGCCACATATTGTGCCGCCAATTTTGCACAGCACCTTTCCTCTCCCAGGAGGATTTATAATTATTCTCTCGCACATGCCCTTTCCTTCTCTCCCAGATAACGAGCTGACGGTGGGGAAGGTGTATGCCGCACTGATGATCTTTGATTACTACAAGGAGAACCGCGCCAAGAGACTCCAGCAGCAACAGCCCTCTGGCGGGCCTCAGGTAACAGCCTGACCTGTACTACCCTGAAATGTCACCAGGGGGCACTATCCCCTGCCTGGATCCACCTGTGCCAACTGTGCATGCAGTGCAATTCTCTGGTTCACAGTGGCTGTGCAGCTCATCTGGTGGACTGCACATGGAGAATGGTTGCTGGTTGCACATTTCAGAGAAAAAAAAACTCAGAGATAAAAATTTGTTTTTAAAAAAATCCAGCGAGAATTATCCAGAGCAGCTTCCTGTATTAGATTAATAGGGCACTGTGGACCAAAACAAGGCCTTTAATAATCTATTTAAAGTACAGGTATTATTGTAGTAAGGCATGTTCAACAGCAGAAGGATATAAATTAATTCAAGGGTTTTAAGAATAGGCTCCTCATATTTTGTTTGGCATAAGGTATGATCCATGAAAAAGCAATGTGGAAATATTCATATTGTGTGTTGATATATTAATAAGGTCTTTATACTTCACTATTATTAATGTAATTAATTTGTACCCCTGTTTCTGATGCAGTGTTTGTAGTTTTATAGCTAGGAAATCCGCTATATGTATAAGCTATAAATAAGCTATATTTGTTTTATTATTTATTTTATATCTTTCTCTGCCATAATACTAAGTTAATTACATGATGTGGAGAGAATGGCTTTTACTTGTTATTATGTTTTCATCTTATGTTATGTTCTTTAAAAAAAAATACTTATCTCTGCAGCTGGAGTGTGTTGGTTCTCTCATTTGATTGCTTGACACAATATTAGCTGGTGACAGACAGCATGTGGGAGCTCCATCCACAATGAGACTTTTTATGCCTCACACTCCCTCATTTGTTTGGTTGATTTGAAATAAGTCAGCGATTGACAGTGTGCGGTAGCTCCACCCAAATGACTCTGGTGAAGCCTCGCTCCCACATTTGATTGGTTGCGAAGGTATAAATGAGTGATTGATGTGGAAGCCTCTCCACCCCCTGCAGAGCAAAATGGGCTCCCTCTTCAGGCCCATGCTCCCACTGACTCACGTGCAGGACCAGGAGCCGCTCCTTGGCAACGCCAAGCCGCAGCCCACCAAGCCCCACCCCCAACCAGAGCCCCAGCCAGAGGCTCCACTCACCACAACCTCCCTGACCAACGGGGGAGCGGTGTAAGTGTCACACAGAGCCTTACACTGTACACGCATCCAGTGTTGCCAACTTCCTGTCGCAGTTTTAGGGACTTTTCAGACACCACACACCAGTGAATGGGGTTTTCCCAATGAAAGTGCCTGCTAATCACAATCAGTTTGTAGCTCTTCACTAAGTTTGTGGTGATGTTAATTTTCAAGTCTGTATACCTGTACAGTGGATATAAGCTGCTATGTGGAATAATGATAAATATAATAATTAATTTAGTTTATTTAGCCACTTTCTCAAAGCCAAGGACACCTTACAGGCACGGTGTTTAAATAAATAAATAAATAAGTAAGTAGTTAGCATTCAGGAATGAAATCACTTGTGCAAATGCAGTGGTCCTCCGGAAGACTGTTGTTGTATGAGTGCTGGCTCATTCGCCATCTTCTGGTGTAAACGTAAAACACAGATCTTCAAACAACACCTTGGCTCCTCCTGCCTGGATTCCCTTCTCCGCTGCAGTAAATGCAATGGGCTCTAAAGCAGACACACTAGCTTAACTATATGACCAATAGCTTGACTCTGTAAGGCTTACCAGCCACCTGTCTTCCTGTTGGCACTTGAGTTCCTATCCAGTAGTTTGACTCCAAGTACTAGCTTGACTCAGTTGATTAAAAACTAAATTTTGCACTTGTTCTAGTACTTCTCTTTACACTTGACTTGATGTTTCTGTGACTGAATATATTTTCTCGGTCTGGCGCTTATAGCCTCAAGGGCTGATATCCTTTTAGATGCACTTGTGGTGGATAAGAGTACCTGGTGAATGCTGAAATGTAATGTGTCTGGCTGTTTTTAGAGGGGCCATTTGCTCAGCACAGTGATGAGTCATTGGGTGTACTGATTTCAGCTTTATAGTGGAACAAACAAAGATCTTTGTGTATGTGTGTTATGTTGTTATATGTGTCTATGTGCATACACTTTTCCATGTGTGTGTGTGTTTATGTGTGTCTCTGCGTGCGTACGTGCGTGCGTGCGTGTTTCCCTGTGTGTGTGTGTTTCTGGTTATTTATGTGAAAACCCAAAAAAGACCAGGATGACCATCACAGATTCTCCTTCCAGGGTCATGGGGAAGTCTCAGGAAGAGCAGCGGCCGAGGAGGAAGCGGACAATACAGAGGGGTCACTCAGAGGACATCCCCAGCACAACAAGAGCCAAGGTACAGTACTCATATCCCTAACATAACCAGAGCCATGGTACAGTACTCATATCCCAAACATAACCAGAGCCAAGGTACAGTACTCATATCCCTAACATAACCAGAGCCAAGGTAGAGTACTCATATCCCTAACATAACCAGAGCCATGGTACAGTACTCATATCCCTAACATAACCAGAGCCAAGGTACAATACTCATTGTTACGATCCAGATACGGGACGAACCCAAGTGCAACGACCAGGAGACAGATTCAACAGAACGAATATTTATTAAGCGTTGGGGTAGTCCCAAAGCTGTACAGAAGGGAAAACACAGTATTACACTGGAACACAGGCGTCCGATACAGACTGCTCCAAGCCGGAGCTGGACTTAAAAACCAGGAACGTGTTCCAAGCCGGAACTGGACTGTGCTGGACCGGGTGGTCCACTCAGGGACAGCGTCTCTGGAACGGCAAATCTGTTCCAAGCCGGAACTGGACTTTTACAAGCGGTGAACTTCACACTGAGACTGGACTGGAACTGGACCGGGAGGTCCACTCAGGAACTGGATACTGGAACGGCAACTTGTTCCAAGCCGGAACTGGACTTTTACAAGCGGAGAACTTCACACCGGGACTGGACTGGAACTGGACCGGGAGGTCCACTCAGGAACTGGATACTTGGAACGGCAACTTGTTCCAAGCTGGAACTGGACTTTTACAGGCGGTGAACTTCACACCGGGACTGGACTGGAACTGGACCGGGAGGCCCACTCAGGAACAGGACAGAAAACAGAAGGTGAGTTAGTATTGGAACTGGATCGGAGCTGGACCGGGAGGTATTTACGAGTACAGGACTGAACGTAATGGCAGGTAGCCGGCAGAACCCGGCAGGGAAGAGCTGTGTGGCGGAGCTCAGGTAGGTCCGGTTGGGGTAGCTGGGTTTGCTGAGGAACCTGGAACCGTAACCGCAGCAATGGAGGTAGCCACGGCCGGACAGGAACCACTGCAGGATTACGAAGCTGTGCAGCCAACTGCGGACGCAACTCGAGCTGGAGTTGGAGGTACCGTAACACACACAGGGATTGCAATAGCTACAGACTGGAAGAAGCTGGAACAGCTGGTGATTAGAGGGAGACAGGTTAGAGGCATGCAAAGCAGTAAACGTTCGGACTGGATAAATACCGAACTGGAAGACAGGTAAAAACGAAAGCTGTGAGGATTAAACCCACAACCAAACGCTCAGAATCACGGGACCAGAAACGTGGAGACCATACAACGAACAAGGTAAGTTAACGAACTGGCGCCGACTAGCAACCAGACGGGGGTTTAAATAGGGCAGTGAAATAGGAACCAATAAAGCACACGTGAGGAATGTAACCGGGAGTGATTGCTAATAACACAGGTGAGGAATGAAAGCAACGAGCGGGGAAGGCGATAGGCGGAAACTAAAGTGGGAAATCAAGAGAGCGAAACAGAGGGGAAACGCCCAGCCTGCAGCAGAGGGGAAAACACGGACAAGGGAATCCAACATGACACGGAAGGAAAAGGGGAAAACATGGAAAAAGGACAGGAAGGGAACGGAACGTTACACTCATATCCCTAACATATCCAGAGCCATGGTACAGTACTCATATCCCTAACATAACCAGAGCCAAGGTACAGTACTCATATCCCTAACATAACCAGAGCCAAGGTAGAGTACTCATATCCCTAACATAACCAGAGCCATGGTACAGTACTCATATCCCTAACATAACCAGAGCCAAGGTACAATACTCATATCCTTAACATATCCAGAGCCAAGGTAGAGTACTCATATCCCTAACATAACCAGAGCCATAGTACAGTACTCATATCCCTAACATAACCAGAGCCAAGGTACAGTACTCATATCCCTAACATAACCAGAGCCAAGGTACAATACTCATATCCCTAACATAACCAGAGCCAAGGTACAATACTCATATCCCTAACATAACCAGAGCCATGGTACAGTACTCATATCCCTAACATAACCAGAGCCAAGGTACAATACTCATATCCCTAACATAACCAGAGCCAAGGTACAATACTCAT
>CM056392.1:29048745-29073745 GCA_029718625.1 Synaphobranchus kaupii | reverse complement strand
CCCATTTAAGTTTTACGTTACGTTACCATGGACACAGGACGTCAGTGAGCCGATGTATTGAGTATAAATGCCCAGAGCCATGAGCCAGTCACATAGCTGTGTCTTTCACAGTATAAACTAGTCCTTAGAGAAGGAGAGAGAGAGTGGGAGAGAGAACAAGAGATGGAGAGAATGAGCAGCTGTGTAAAATCCAGGGGTCAGAATGTATAAGTCCTGCCATGTGTTTCTTCCACCCATGACCATAGCCAGCTGATTTCACTAATTAGTTCTACTTCCTGGCTGAAGAATTGTGCTAATTAGCAAATCCACGGATTGGAACAAAATACTGCGGAGGGCTTTTCCTTTCTGTACCTGGATTTTACACCTCTGAGAATGAGAGAGGGAGAGGGAGACAAATGGGAAGAATGAGAGAGGGAAAGGAAGAGGGACAGAGCGAAACATGCAGAGAGAGCGAGAGAGAAAGGATGAAGATAAATTAGTGCCCCTTCAAGCAAACTCAGGCAACCCACCTGAACAGCTGCTCCTAATTTCAGGAAGTGGATTACTTTACTAAAGCTCCGGTACACAACCATCATTTTTCTGTGGGCTGAGATGCTGGTTCTCTGTAATTTCTGCTCGTTCCCCATCGCTGTGCTATGGCCATGACAGAAAGACATAAATCGCATGATTACAGGTAATTAGCTCATGGGATGGAAAAAAAAATGTGTACAAATGTTCGCAATGTTGGCTAAATACCTTTCTCTTTATTATTTCTTCAAAGGATTTCTTCGAAGGATATAATAAATTAATGGTGGCCGTGAATTCGCTGTTGGGGAAACATTAGCTTCCTCTGTTGACCTGGGTGGGGTGGTGACATTATGCATACTAGTTTTAAGAAATTGAAATTAAATGTATTACAATACATTGATTTATATGTGGACTTGTTTTTAGAAAATATAATATTCAGTGTCACAGCAATATACAGACAGGTGACAAATTAAAGGAAGAACCAAAAAAAAGTGTCTTAGTAAGGTGTCGGGCCACCACGAGCCACCGGAACAGCTTCAATGCGCCTTGGCATAGATTCTACCTCTAGTCTAGCATAGATTCTAGTCTCTGAAACTCTACTGGAGGGATGGAACACCATTCTTCCAAAAGATTCCCTCATTTTGGTGTTTTGATGATGGTGGTGGCGAGCGCTGCCTAACCTGTCGGTCATATCATGTGATTCCCATCATTTTCATACTCGTCAAACCATTCAGTGACCCCTCGTGCCCTGTGGACGGGGGCATTGTCATCCTGGAAGAGACCACTCCCATCAGGATAGAAATGTTTCATCATAGGATAAAGGTGATCACTCAGAATAACTTTGTACTGATTTGCAGTGACCCTTCCCTCTAAGTGGACCCCCACAGCATAACATAGCCACCGGACCCCCTCACTGTACGGGTTTTTTCTTTAATTTGTCACCTGTCTGTATATGTATATAGAATAGAATAACTTTTATTTTCCCAATAAATATATATTTTTTATTTTATTTATAAATCTTGCAATATCTGTAAAAAACAATAAGAGCTCATATAAGAGTTATAAGAGAATGATTATCCTGTCATTCAGTTTCCTGTCTCAATTCTTACTGAGATCACGCCTAAAATTCCAAAATTCAATTTCAGTGCTGTTGAAGCAATAAATTCAAGCTTCACCCAGAAAAAGTCTTCCCAAAATGACCTGTTCTTTTATATAAGTATGAAATGGCTTCTTTTGTCTGCTCTTCCTAGTATTGTTCTGTGCAATGTAGATGGGTAGCACTCAAATTCTCAATGTTTAGAACGTTTCCATTGCTTCTTTCAGACTGACATTGCTTTTCTTTGTTCTGTTATGTCTTCAGTTTGTTCTTTTGTCATATATCCCTGTCTTTCTCTGTACTCTGTCTCCTCCTCTGTCTGCTGTCCAGGGGGAGTGGTTTTCTGCCACCACCCCCGTCTGAGAGCTTCTCTGATTGGCTCGTACCTGCGTGTTCAACCGTCCGATTGGCTCATGTGTCTAACCATCTGGTTCCTGTCTTGTACGGCTTTTCTGTCTGTCTCCTTTCCCTCTCTATTCTGTTTCTCTCTCTTCTTCTCCCATTCTCTCATCCCCCTGTTCTCCCTTTGCCATTCTTCACCTCTCTGCTCTGTATCATCTCTTTCAACTGCTCTCCACCTGTACACCTGACCCTTCCCTCTTTTTTTTCCCTTTCCCATTTTATTCCTCCATTTTCTGTGTGGATTCTCTTCTCTGAAATCCTCCTTCCTCTCTCTCTTTCTCTCTCCCTCTCATACCCTTTTCCTCTCCTCCACTCTTTCGCTTTCGATTCTCCTCCACTCCTCTTTTCCCCACTCCTCTGCGCCCCTCTTCTGGCTTTCTTCCCTCTTCATACCTCCCGTCTCATCTCTCCTCTCCCCCCTCTCCTCTTCTCCTCGTTTCCACCACTCCTTTCTCCCTCATCGTTTCTCTCCGCCTCTCTCTCCCCTTCCCCTCTCCTCCCCCCTCCCCCTCTTGCTCTCCGCCCTTCTTCTCTGCTCGTCTCGTTCCCTCTTTCTCCCTCTCTGCTGCTGTCATGTGTTGATGGCTGCCCATGGCTGCTGTGTGCCTCTCTTCCTCCTCGCTGCCTGGCAGCTGAGCGCCTGTCGCAGCGCCCCGACACCGTCCCCGTACCTCTCAGTATGTACCGCTGCTCCGTCACACTGCCCCCCCCCCCCACCCCACCCCCCCTGCCCGTCTCGTCCAGAACTACTCCGGGTGGCTGAATGAGCGAGTACTGGTGTTCTCTTGCAACCTGCGGTCTTTTGTTTGGGTTTCTGTGTGTATGCATGCGCTTGCACGTGTGTGTGTGTGTGTGTGTGTGTGTGTGTGTGTGCGCGTGTGTGAAACCGATGTTTTGCGACATGTCTTATCGATGTTTTGTTTGCACATTTAATGCTGCCATGTCTGTGCTCTCCAATTCATATTTTTAATCCATTACACACAAAACCTGAACTCAATGTGTACACACACTCATACTCAAATAATGTCCTGTCTCATTGCTCTTCAGTATTTACAGGTATAAAAAATCACGGGCAGGTAAAGAGTGTGTACTCACCTGGTGAAGAGTGTTTTCCTACTGTACTGAGTCATAAGTTTGTCATAAGTTTGGATGTGCCTTTTGTTTTTTGTTAATACGTCCGACTGTGTTTGGTTTCTTCTGCTCTTCCGACGGTGTTTATGTACTTGCATGCCAAACTCATAGTGCCTGCCTTTGATAGTTTTCTGATGCTACAGTGTGTCGTAGAGACCTGTTAGAGAGTTTTGTATGAACCTGGAGTCTCTCAGAGCAGCGATAAAAGAGAATCTTCGCTTGTAAAAAAAAAAAAAAAAAAAAAAAAAACTTTATTGAAGTTGTGCTCTGGGTTACGATAAGAGAAGTCAGTGAGAGCGGCTGTAGGCGTCTGGGTGAGTTCCGATCGATGCCACTAGGTGGAGCTGCTGGGCCTTTGCCTGATGCATGCAGAGAACGACCTTTGTTTTGACCCCAGCAACTGAAATCGGACCAAAGAGACCGTATCATTACAGTCACAAATCAACCTTAAAAACCTGTCAGGTCCCTTCTGAGTTTTTCCTAAAGCTATAAATGTCAGTCACTGTGGACCTGGTCTTAGAAACACCTTTCTTTAACTCTATGGTAACGTGACTCAAAATGCAGACATAAACATGTATTGAGTGTATGTATTCAATGTATCCCAATATTAGCCAAGGCATACTTTCATACTAATTGCAGAACATTTATAGCCTTTGGCTTGAGATCCCCACCAAACCCCCCACCCCCAACCACCAACATTTCAGCCAGTAAATAACTACAGTTTGTAAAAAGAGGAAATGACTTATGGAAACAAATTTGTTCATTTTGGAGTCGTAGAGCCAAAATAGAACCAACTACCTCTTATTTAATAATGATTGTGTTGCGAAACTTTTCACTGTGTCCTATCGTCTCTCCTCTCTCTCTCTCTCTTTCTCAGCCTATCGTTGAGAGCAGCCCCATGAAGCGCTCAGTGTCGACCCTGTCCCCTGCCCCTCAGCGCCCCCAGGAGGTCGACCTGAGCAACTACGCCCTGGAGCGGCCGGCGCAGGAGAAGCCGCACCATCACCACCACCACCACCGCTGCCACCGGCGTAGAGAGCGGGAGAAGAAGCAGAGATCGCTGGACCAGCCCACCAGCCGACAGCCGTCCAGCGCGGCAGGTCAGGGCACCGACTGAGGGCTGGGGGGCCATAAGCGTGCGAGGAAGAAACGGGGTGTAACAACTTTTTTACTTTTAATAATCAGGATTTGAAGATTATGTGGAAATCTGGTCTGTCTGGGTACCGACAGCTCGGGCAGTGGAGCACGCATTGGGCCAGAGGCTCACACATTGGATTATTTATTTAGTTTTATTTATTTAATATCAAAAGTGCACATTGATCAACATTTTAGTTTTCACATTCATGTAAGTGAGTGCCGGAGTTGGCCATTGAGTTAATTTTCCGTCCATAGTCCCTGGACAGGCTCATTCAGATAAAGGGACTACATCATCAGAATAATAAATCATTAAAACATCCAAACAAGAACAGTTCATCAAGATCTCCAGTGATTTGATCAACTTTTGTTTGTCATTTGATGTTTTTCAGTGGCGTGAGGGCATTAAATGCACATGTTTAAGTCATGAACAACTGTCCACTTATGTATTTCACAACAGCATAGTAGTTTAAACTCTGTCCCAGTGCTCTTAGTGTAAACTAAAGAACATTCTTCGACAGCAGGTTCTTTTCTTCCTGTTTTGTTCTAAGGTTGTAATGGTTGTAATGTTGAATAGAATTACCGCACTTTTATTAATTTCACATTGCAGTGAACTGTAAGTGATTGGGTTGTGTTCATATACGTTTGGTTGTATATAAGATGGTTTTGATTTGGTTTTAACTGACAACCACTTTCCAGACACCGTTCAACAGTGCCAAAATCACTGAAATTCTTTGTGTTGAATTGTTTGAATGAGATGGTCTCTTTTCACTGAATTTCACTCTTGAGAAGGAGAGAGAGAGAGACTTGACTCTTTGAAAATCGCTCAACCTCCATTCCAGTGGCAAGAAAAATTCTTGATCGGATTAGGCGGGCATTATCGGGTTATGTGGGGAAGAACTGTTTCCAAAGGGCTTGCCTTGGATTTTATGCATCAAGCTCCTTGTGAATAAAGGAAAAACACGATCTGCCAGAATAAATAGGCCTTTGTATAGGTTTGATTTCTGATTTCGGTATTCATTTTTTTGGCTTTTCTTGTTGATGACTCTGTTCTAATTAGTTAATTTTGTTAACCTTTAGAGGGCTTGCACCATTAACAACCTCTCCTTAATGAACACTGGCATAAACCTCGACTGAATGAGGTTAAGCCAATGCATTCTCTGAAGCAGCCTCACATAACCTGATCCAAACCTACCAGGTCTCACATCTATGGATAAGTGTAGTATAACGTGTAGGCTACAAGTACAAGCGATGTCAAGTCATCAGAGTCACAGTCAATAGGCAGGTAGTCATTGTATAAACCTACAAGATAACATTAAGTGCCATGTTAAGTGTAAGCGCGAGATTGCGGATGTAGTGCTTCAAGTAGCAAATGGGTCTGTGGGTATACAGTATATACATAGAGTAGGTGTGGCTAGTAAACCAATTTTTAATGCTCAGAGTTCAGGTTTAGGTAGTTTTTTGAGTTTAGGTTTAGGCTGAGGGGGGGGGGGGGGGTTCCTCGCTGGTGTCCACTGTGCTGGGTCATCTGCAGTAGAGATCAGGTTAAGGTTTGACGGAGGTTGGGTGGGGGACAGGACCACAGCTGGGCTTTGTTACGCAGATTAAAGGGGCTTTATGGACGACCTCACCTATTGACCCCCTAATTTATGGCGGGAAACCTTTTCAGGTTGCTGTTGTTTCTGTGCAGCACCCCCACATTCCAGGGAGCAGGAGCACTTTTGGGAAGTGTAGATTTATACCCCATCGGACTGTCGCTCCGCCATTCTCTATAATTGGTTTAGAGGTTCGTTCGTTGCACATTGATAAATCGGTTATTAAACTGAGAAATTGTGATTCATGATTTTATGATCTGATATCGTCACATTTCAAGTGATTCCCATAATGGTGCATGAACTGTACCTTTTAATAATACTTGAAGGTCTAGAATATTCTCTGACAAATTCACTATAGCCTAATTAGGCCCTCTGTCCACATTCCAGGGTTAGTAACAGGGCCGTCTCAAGGGTGGGCGGGGCCCAGGGGGAGTCAACCTATGCGGGGCCCAGCTGTTAAAGTGATGACATCATAGCTAACCCATCATAGGCTTAAATAGTATCTATTATATAACTATGAGTGAAGGATTTACAGGCTATGACATCACACAAACCAACCATATACAACCAACCAATTGAAGAATTAGTAGGCTATGCCATTACTAAATATTGCAATTAACGATAACAACTCGCCACACTTTTGCTTAATATCTCCAATTAAAATTAAAACCATAATACAGTGGGTTGTGGTGCGAGCTATGAACCATGAATTGTAGATTGTTGTATTGAGGTGGACCATAAAATTATTGCAAAAGTTCACAATGTTGAACACGAGCGTTTTCATTGTAAAGAGAGTTAAAAAGCAGGCAGAGGGTGGGATATATAAATACAAATTTATAAATACTGACAGCATATTAAGAGATGCATCGCAGCTGGTAGTCGCACCTACCAGAATTTGATTCAGCATTTTTTCATGCATATTTCTCCGGATGATTCTAATCATTATTCCCAACATAGTAGGCCTACGTTTATGACAATGTTTGTGAAGACATATGTGTTCAATGTGTTAACATTACAGAGTAATTTTCTTGTGTCACAGTGTCAGACATTGCACTTCGCTTTGTGACAATTGAATGATATCCCACCGTCTGCCTGTCTTTTGCCTCTCTTTACAATGAAAAAGATATTGTTCAACATCGTGACTCTTTGCAATTATTTTTTGCTCCACCACAATCAATAGGACAATCTACAATTTGTGGTTCATAGCTATGGTCATACCACAATCCACAGTATTATCGTTTTTAAATGTTACCTGGAGAAATTGAGCAAAAGAAAAGCAAAGTGCATTTTGTGTAATGTTAGCTTGAGCGCATTCACATGAAGGGGAGTTGAAATCTGCAGGGCAGTCGAAAAACAGCACACTTGCCTCAGCAGCGTTGACCTGCTCCTCCTCCACGTTTTTCAAACCTTTCAATTTTACATTTAATTAATCTCTTTTCTTTTTCTTGTTTCTTTTTTTACGCTCCAGAACTGTAGCATACATTATGAATTTGTCTTGGTCTCTGCTGTTTGAGCTTGCCACTTCGCCAGTTGCCACCCGACTCGGAAAAAAAATTTTAAGCAAACTTGAAAATATCATAGCTGCACGTAGCTATGCAGCGTAGGGACGTAAGCCTATAGCAACTTTCCACGTAACATCAACGTTCCAGAACACCATTTAGGCTAAATGTATTTCCGTGTGTCTGGGTGTGTTTCATGAAGATTCAGTATATAGGCTATTTTAAATAAATATTATTTTATTTTAAAAAAAGAAGAAAAAAGAAATGGTTGTTATTTAAATAAATTTCCCCTCTCACCGCGGGGCCCTGTGAAGTGCGGGGCCTGGGGCGGTTGCACGGGTTGCCCCCCCCCCAAAAGACGGCCCTGGTTAGTAATGTAGACTGTTAATGTATACACAACTTACTTACTTACCGGAACAGAGTAGCTTCACTTGTTTATGGTTACTTCAGGATAGATACAGGATGTTCTGTGCATGTGAATCTCATGCGTCTCGGGTCATTTTGTGTGTATGTTTGTGTGTGTGTCTGTGCGCTTGTGCGAGTGTATTTGTATATGCGCGTGCCTATATATGTCCTTACAGTGTGCATATTCGTGGGTTTCACGTGTTGTTTCCATTTAGTGTGTGTGTGTGTGTGTGTGTGTGTGTGTTTGTATATGCGTATGTGTATATAGTGTATGTGTGTACAGAACACGAGACATGCGTCTCAGTTGATATTGTCGTTGGTTGAAGGCACGCCGGGGGACCCGCTGCTCGAGGGCGAGGCTCAGGACCGTGGCCGCTCCTACGACAGGAAGCACCACGCCTCGTCCTCGGCCAAGAAGCAGCGCTACTACTCCTGCGATCGCTATGGGAACCACGAGCCCTACTACTCCAAACCCACCTCCTCTAGCTGCGCCGTCTCTCCCAGTGAAGCCCCGGAGCCCATGTTCAGCAAGCAGGTGAGGAGCAGGGGGTAGGAGCTCCGAAAAGGAGCAGCACGGGAGGTGGGGGTGTGTGGGTGGGGGGAGTAGGGGTAGGGGAAGGTACGGGAGTAGGGCTTGAAGCAGAAGGGTAGAGAGAAGGGGTAATGGGGGTAAGAGCAGAGGGGCGGGGTAGGTGGGGTTAGACCCTGACCATGATAGTGCAGATTTAGACGAGGAGTTCCCATAACCTGGACCCCCTACCCGACGCCCTCTTCTCTCTGACCCATTCTGACTGCTCTGTACCTCTCTTCCGGCACCCCCTACCCGACGCCCTCTTCTCTCTGACCCATTCTGACTGCTCTGTACCTATCTCCCGGCACCCCCCACCCGACGCCCTCTTCTCTCTGACCCATTCTGACTGCTCTGTACCTCTCTCCCGGCACCCCCCACCCGACGCCCTCTTCTCTCTGACCCATTCTGACTGCTCTGTACCTCTCTTCCGGCACCCCCTACCCGACGCCCTCTTCTCTCTGACCCATTCTGACTGCTCTGTACCTCTCTCCCGGGACCCTCTACCCGACGCCCTCTTCTCTCTGACCCATTCTGACTGCTCTGTACCTCTCTCCCGGCAGGCTAGCGGTTCCGCTAAAGGGAGCCCGGTGACGCTCACCTCTGGGTCCAGCACCCCATGCCGAGGGCGCAGGCAGCTCCCCCAGACCCCACTCACGCCCCGTCCGGGGGTGGCTTACAGGACCGCCAACTCCTCCCCCGTGCCAATGGGCCCCGGCGGAGGTAGCGGCGGCCGGGGGAGCGGCAGGCTGAGCCGGGGGCTGTCGGAGCACGACGCCCTGCTGTGGGGCGAGGCGGGCTCCCCTGTGCCCGTCACTCGAATCGGCTCCGACCCGAACCTGCAGCAGCCCCCGCGGGACAGGGCCCCGCCCCAGGCCGCGGACCTCTTCCAGGATGCTCTGAGCTCCCACGGCGGACGCTCCGCCCCCCGGACTGCTGCCCCCCAGGCGGCCACGCCCATGGCCACGCCCACGCAGGCCACGCCCCAGCAGGGCCGCGGGGTGCCCAACGGGTATCACTTCGCCCTGGGTCTCAGCGGCGGCCCCGGGTCCAGCACCGCAGGGCCCCCCTGCCCTAGAGAGGCTGGGGACGATGAGTGGTGCTAGCCCGGATACGAAACACACACATACTCCCATAACACACACTCACACACATAACACACACAGACACACTAATTGTGATACACATACCACATGCACACACAGAAAAGTTTATTGCAGACATTTTGTAATGCATTTGAAGGTGAATTGTGATGAGTTTTATCATCTTTGCAAAGGAGGTAGTTTACACTGTTGCCATATATATGTATGTGTATACGTATACGTCAGTTTTACAGTGCATGGTGTAAGGTGCATATAGAGAACAGAGTACACTGAAAAAGAAAAGAAAAGAGAATTCATCATCAGAATTTTATCATTTATCTGCATTTCTTTTTATTTTTAAAAATGCCTGCCTGTAAGGGTTATACTTCTTTATTTTTGTACCCGTGTTCATTTTGCACTGAGCTTAAAATGATTATTAATTAAATATTAATTAATAAAATGGGAAGCAAGAGACCCAGATGTAGTGCACAAGTATGCCCTGTGAACGATGCCAAAATCTCCTCCCACGGTTGGTGAGGGTAAAACAAGGTCCTGCTATTCCCCTGCCCCGAGAGCGTAGGGGCTATTGAGTAGGTCTCTGGCTCCAGTGTAAGGGGAAGTGGCATATTTGTCTTTTGTCTTTGGTACTGTCGTAGGTGTTGGGAGCACCCTATGTGGAGTTGACGAAATCTGGAAGGGGAGCCAGGAGAGTAATGATATTAACAGTCAAGTGTAGCTGGGTTGCCTATTTGACTGTTTCAGTTGCTTAGTATTACATGCGAGAGCTAAGTATTTATCTGTATCAAATATACACAATTACTCTATAGCCAGAACACAGTTCACCAACGTGCAGTGTATGTAGTGATTTTTGCTGATCAGTCATTTCTTGCTCCACCAGTGATGTTGGGTCAAGCACACTCGCTCACACATGCCACACATTTGTAGGAGTTAAAAGAAATGTTATTATTTTATACTGACCTATGGTAGAACATACACTGTTTCATTTATGTGCATTTTTTGTGAAAAGAAAAGGAAAAGAAAACTGATCTCTGTTTTATGTGAGTTCTGTATTACGTCAGGTCTATCTTATGTACTGCTCCAGTTGTTAATTACCAAGTGCCTAACCTTTGAAATAACTTGTAGAAATGATGCGTCTTCTTTATTTTAATGCATCTACTTGAGGGTTGGGAGGGCTGTAGGAAAATAGATTTGAGGGCAGTGCGTATATATGATAAGTATAGATTATATAAATGTATTAGATTCAGGCAGAGAAATAAAATATAAATATAAATTAAATATAGTTCAGTAGAACTGAAATTGTGCTTATTTTCTAAATAGAAAGGATGGGAGGACTTGGTTTCTTTCAGTTTGGAGCTTATCATCAAATGAGAGGAGGGGAATGCCGAGTCCTGGAGCTAATGACTGTATGCTATAATGTATTCAGACTACCATCAACAAAATATTTTAAAAACATTGGACTACGCACCCTGGACAGATGTCGATGTTTATCAGTCTGAGGTTATGACCTCATGTAATGGTGGTGAATACGTTTTTCATAATTTTGTTTCACTCATTAAGATATGTTGCCAAATTCAGAGATGCGAGTCAGCACGTGAACATCTGCTACAGAATGTGACATCACCCCCGGAGAAGCAATAACAGTGCAATTAGTTCCCTTGGCTGGGTACCTTGGTGTTGAGTTCAGCAGGCTAATTGTGCCTCTTCTTGCACGGAGCAGCCGGGCCAGCCGAAGCTGCGGTATGAAACCCGCCTGTAAACGGACCCACAGAGCAAAGCGTTGTTAGATTGTCGGTCGGGCCTCGTTCAGGCAGGGAGATGACGGAGAGATGTAGGGATGCAGGATGCTTCTGGCTGTCTGTTCTAGGCCAGGACCCTGGCACTGGTGCTGGATGTGTCCCCTCTGTGTTTCGGCTGAATCGTCCATCGCCTCCAACGTCACGGAACCAAGAACGACCCCTTTTCGGCTGCACGGCATACCCGTCAAGAATGGACGGGCTGCCCGACTGTTCACCATGCATTGCGCAGGGTTTTATAGGGTAGGGTTGTGGGGGGAGTGCTACATTTTAATCACTCCACTAATATAATGAGGGTTAAGCCTGGAGACTAATCGAGTGAATGACAGAGAGAGAGAGAGAGCGAGATAAGAGAAAGAAGAGAGAGTCAGACAGGCAGAGAGTACTAAAAATAATAAATCTCAAGCTTTCAGGCAGGTTGTGAGTACAGAACCTTCTAGAACTGCAACATTCCTGAGTACTCTTAATATTTTTCTGTTTAATGCATTCATAATTGAATGTCCTCCCCAGGAATTCTAAGATTTATTTTGTCCATGTTTTGCACCATCTCCCAACTGTGTGTAAAATCACTGATGCATTTTAGGGGCAGTATTGTGTCACATCATTAGTAAGGAAGCTGGGATATCCATGTTGTGTTTTATTATTATTTTTGGATTTTGTTGTACTTGCCATTCTAGACTTCGGTTCCCAGCCCCTCTCCTCCTTGACTCTGTAAGACAGAGCTTCGGGACTCCATCCAATGTGAGGAAAGGGGTGGAGCCAGTTGTTTCCATGGACACCCTCTTTGTCAGGATTCTGTGCATATCACAAAGCAGGGTTTTGACTTTGGTGACTGTAGGGCTATGCAACAACTTGACACTTTGAAAAGAAACCTTCTTTTGCTCCGTAGCTTTACCTGCTGGGTTCTCCAGATTCAGGCTTTAGCATGATTGTGACCAAAACCTTTATATAAAATAATTGCAAAAAATATTAATTAAAACAACAAAAAAAAAAGTACATTTAAAGTTGCATAAAGGCAATTAAGGAAAACAGATGAACAACTAAAAACAGGACATTTCCAGTTACTCAAGTGGATACAGTATATTTAACAAACTGCATGCATCAATTTTTATCCTCTGTGTCCTGAAAGCAACAAAAGTTGTTTCATTTCAGTGTATTGAGAAAAGCCCCTATGATTAGCTAATTAGTTCATTACTCTGATTCATGCCCTGAAATAAGACACCGACCAATTGGTGTTTGATGTATAGTTCAAAGAATGTGCATTAAGCTGCATAAACTACGTGACGGCTTAAATTTTTTCAAGAAGAAGAATGATTCCGTCCCGTCCTAGTCCATGATTCATTGCTTCAGCCCAATAAATGTCCCTGTTTGTTACCAGTGTGGGGAATACATCTCCTTTTCCCCGTGCCAATTTCTTTTTTTATACTTGCAGTCCCTGTAGCATCTACTTCCCCAAGTCCTAATGTCATTTGCCAAACTTTAAAACCATGCCAATTTATTTCCGCATACCAATTCAACTTTAGCTGTTGACTGTACTCCTTGAACAAGTCATGTCTGCATGTTATGAAGTATGTGCATGTAAAAAAAAGTTGTTTATCTTCATACTTTTTTGATATAATGTATTCATTGGTTGTTCATTTTTAATGATCTTTGATATAAATTGGGGGTTTGTGGAAAAAATAACTTTATATTACAACAAAAAAAAGTATTGAACAACAGTATTAAATGTTCCATCCACACATCATAGCTGGGACTGACCTTACTTTAATCCCTGGGATGGAATCATTTGCTGAGTGACTCCTGCTTATTGGCCAGAATTTGAATTCTGCGGTTGTTTCTACACTTACATTTTGTATGGAGCATAGTCCTTGAATTAAAATAAATGAAACTTAGAAGAAACAAATGACAGTTCTGTGATATTTTCTGCCCAGATATATATTGTTCTTAATTTTTTTATTATTTCTAATTAAAATGTTTGTGAAGTCATAATTGATTTGTGCTGTCAGCTTTAAGTTCTGTTTATAAAGCTTTTTATGAAAGTTGTTTAACATGAACTGTAGGCAAAATTCATGCTATGTCACTCACCAGCAATGCAGCATGTGACACACCATATGCGTATTGCCGTATGTATTTATGAATGTCTGTGTAGTACTTATGAAGGAGTTATGTACAAGTCTTATGAGAGGCCAATCATTTTTTGAGTAAGTACTGTGATTGAGTTGGGGATGTCCCTTTGCTTATGAAAAAAGGAATAATGTAATAGTTTATACTGAACTTAAAAAGTAAATGCTATATTTCAAATGTACTGTATGTATATATAATATGCATATACTTTCCACAGTAATATACACAATATTTTGCATGCATTGCATTGTATACAGAAAAATTGCACACATCATGAGATTGCTTGCAATATATGAAATAATTTAGTATTTGTAAGCATTCACGTATGAATTACAATGATGTATTTACATATTCACTCTGATACTTTCTAATAAAATATCGGCAGGCCTATATGCTTGTAATTCACGTAGGTCCCGTATGCATGAGCGGCAGCACACCAGAGTAACATAGCCTACTGAGGAAATGACAGTCATTCTGGATCAGGGCTGCCTAATCCTATTCCTGAAGATCTATCGTCCTGTAGGTTTTCACTCCAATCCTAACAAAGCACACCTCATACAGCTAGAGATCTTGTTAAGCTCCTAATTAATTGAATCACGTGTGCCAAAATAGCGGTGAAATGAACCCGCAAGACAGTACAGATCTTAGAAAATCAACGCGTTAGTTTCTGCTTGTAAACTGATACAGGGGGTGTCGAGTTTAGCGCTTTATTCGTAGCCTATTTGGTTACAACAGTGAAATTCGCTGAACTAAAAACACTGAATGCGCAAGGAAGAATCGTTGAGTTTCATTGGCCGGAAGCAAGGGCGGGGGCGGGGACCACGGTCGAATATATCCAGGCGTGCGCGAGCTGATGGTGTGCGCGTGCTAAGGGAGACAATGATGTTTGAATTGTGCTGAGCAGAAAACGTGCAGAAATACGTGCTGACAGGTTCATAGCTACCACTCAAGGTATAATTGAAAGAATAACCGAACACATTAGCATGTTATAGTTACATTGAATTGTGTGTTTCCAGTTTAATTAACATAAAATACTTCAAAATTATTTTTTTTAAAAAGTTGCTCGACTTGCTCCAGCGTAAAACAATAAACGTATCGTTTCTATGGAGACAACCGTGTCCCTGAACGTACCAGTGTATCTTTGCAGTTGTTTGCCTTCCAATCATCCTCGTTTTCATTGAATTTTTGCAATGGGAAGCATTTTGTTAGGCGCGATAGAATGGGTTATTTTGTTGCTGGCGCTTACTAAAATGCACGCCTCAACTGATGGTGGACAGCAAGAACCGGTCGAGACTGGCTCCGGGATGCCTCTGACAGGTAAGGAGAACTCACTTGCTCAAAAACGCTGCTGAGTCACGGGGGGAAAGTTAATAGCCTAGTCCAAACAACAAGACAAATGCATTTTACAATACAATGCATCCACATACTCTGGCATTATGAAATCAATTATGAATTCCAGTTGTAGTGCAGTATTTCGTAACCTGTGTGCTGAACATTTTTACCTTTAGAAAGGTAGGCTATTACGTTGAAAAGCTTTACTACAACTGGGTAAATATTTGCTTGAATGATCGTGGCATGTTGCCTGGAAGTATAGGCTATACTGCTTGTAAGAAAAATGCATCTGAATTGAACCTGCCGGCTTCGCGGATGGTATTAATTGCGAGGTAGCCTAATGTGCGTTAATGAAAACCCAAATATTTTAAACATGATCATTTGAAATGACGCGTGTGTAAAATATTCGTAGTAATTAGAAAAATATGTACTTATTTTCATCGCACAAGTTATACTTTGCTGTTGCATACAGTACAGACTTTATGTTTATATATACAGTAATGCAGCTATGTGAATGATTCGTTATCTCTTTATAAATTTGAGCCCCATGGTGCACTGGATGTAGTCTGGTGCACATTCCCCACGGATTTGCTTCATCTTCTTGAACAGGGCACCAGTGTTGATGAAGCAAGCCAATGTGCTCAGATGCAAGTTCAAATATTTCCTAGGGAAATAAAGTAGCTATGTTTTTGCCTCGTGGAGACGCTGTTGTATAATATTTATACTTAAAAGGGGTCAGGTGCATAGTCAATGTTCACATCCTTCACTGCATGTTCTCTGAGTTATGTAAAAACAGACAATTGGTTTATGAAACAGATCATTTGGATCTTGCTCTTTGAATTCGCTTATATTTATTTCGGATGCATTCCAACCGTCCAAGAGTTTAACGTAACCTCCAATATCCCTGGATTCCCTGCCTCAAGTGCGTTTTCTCTTCTTATTGACTAATTGCACAGTTAAGGGGGGGCATCATGTGAAAGCACTTACTTTGGCTACATTTCTCGCGAGTTGGTGGCAAGGCAAGTCTGTCCAATATCCGTGGAATGTTGAAGAGATTCTAATCTGCTTAAACATCTCAGTGTCTGTGGGATTGGTGCCATTTTTGGCAAATTTTTGTTTACATTATCCACTAATTCTCTGGGGTTGTGCTCTTATGAACTGAGAGCAAACTTTGGACATAAAAAACACAGCCCGCTTAATGCTGAAAGCGAAAGCCATTTAATCACTCCCATTCTGTGTGTCTTTATTTATCCAAATGCTAACTCGCATCTCCTTGTATTATTCACACTTCCTAAAGAGTCGTATTCTTTGCTCAAGTTTACTGTGAAGAGAAATGGCTAAATCAGAAAAACTTGTGCCATGGATCCCTGACACTCTTCAGTAGATGTGGCTCTCCCGTGTGCTGAGTGAGCTTGTCTTGAGGGACTGGTTACAGCCAAGACAAGCTGAGCTCTTCCTTTGTCCACAAATCATAACCCGATGAGGATATATTAGTCACAGGCCTCTACTGTATGTCCTCTTCACGCAAGCTGGAGCTTAGCCATGAAGTGCTATCTACAGGAAGGGCTGGACCACAGAAGACTGTTATAGTTTGTTATATCGCCAAATTTATCATACATACTTTATAATCTTGCATTTTAGGCTCACTGATCTAGTGATCTAAACCTTCATTCTTAACTTTGACTTTCAAATAGTTTCAGTTTTTTATTTGCAAACACAGTGTGACAAGTAAATTCTTTGACTGTAACTGTTTTTGAGTCAAACAGTGACTGAAACGTGCATCTGTTTTGTTAGTAAAAGCTGAGGACATAATGTGGTTAAATCCAGACCCTTGCTTCAGTTTCTTGCTGCTGACCCCTACGGTTCATTTCAGACGAGAGTAAACAGGAGCATTTGCACTCATGCAGCGATTTAGCGCACTTTCAGAGATTCTGTGGCCATCTGGCCGCAACATAAGCCAAAGCACACTGGTCAGCAGAGATCAAAGAGGGGCATTATGGGGTCAGGGTTCCGCAGTGAAACACAACAGAGCAAAAAAGAAATAAAAGTCTGAATGTCTGCATCCTGTTTTACAATATATACTATATGCAGGTGAATAATCCATTCGGAGCAACTTTGACCAGGGAGTTTTTCCTTGCCGCTGTTGCCTTTGGCTTGCTCTTGTGGGGGTTTAGGCCAGGGTTTTCTGTGAAGCCTTTGTGACAATTTGTGAAATGCGCTATAGAAATAAATATTGAATTGATTTGATTGACAGCTCAATTTTCATTCACTTTTCTGAGTTCTTCCCCTCCTCTCAACTCCCTAGGAAATATTTGAACTTGCATCTGAGCACATTGGCTTGCTTCATCAACACTGGTGCCCTGCTCTCAAGAAGATGAAGCAAATCCGTGGGGAATGTGCACCAGACTACATCCAGTGCACCATGGGGCTCAATGTCTGTAAACAATCTAATTAAATTGGTTCCCACAGCTATTTAATAAGACATAGTACTACACCCCCCCCCCCCCCCCCCCACTTCCCAACCCCCACTGATTCCAAAGGACTTAACTTTGGTTTTTCTGGCTTAGAATTATTGCCATATATGGAGAGAAATGACTGCAAATGCCTGGTAATTAGCTTTGGCTGTTTGTTCTAATAAAACCTACTGGGGTACCTTTCAGTAATTGACTGTGTCATTAGCCCTCTGCTTAGGGGGAAAGGCTTGGTAAGGCAACCATCACAGAAACTGTGAAAAGTATCAAGAGCGGCTCACCCCAATTTCAGCATCAGGTTGTTGTAAGAGTCTTTAACGTGGACTTGGAAGTCTGAGGTTTCAGAAAACAATTTTCAGATAAAGAAGCGGACATGCCGGCCCCCAGACAATCACAGAAGAGTTTCACCGGTACTGGTCAGAGACTGTTTCTCTTCTTTTCTTTATTTTCCTCCCTGAATTTGGAGAAATGACTTGTGCCTGTGTGGCGTACACTGTGCCCCCTGGCCCCCCTGTATGACAGCGAGATTGTGTGTGAGCTCCCCCTGATGTACCCCCCCCCCCCCCCCCCCTGCCATAAAGTTAATAATCCTCTGTGGTAAAATGCTGTATATGTGCTTTAACTTTCCGAGAGCACGACCCAGTACAAATGAGAATTCAAATGTTTTTCTCCAAGTTTGAATACCATGAGCACTGTAGAGAGATCACCTGGGACCTTTAAGAGGTGAAGCTGTTGATCCATTGGGATTTGCACTTGGATTTTGCACCAGCTTGTGCACTTGGAATTAGAATGCATATTCAGCCATTTTAACTGTTTTGTAGTCCTCATCGCAGTACAGACTTCAACCAGGACTTTTATGCTACGCTGGTCCGTCCCTGTAGGATGAAAGATTCAGATTATAATCAGGTGAAGTTGTTACTGATCAAGGCTTTTCTTAGGGGGGGGGAGTGCAGGATGGGATTGAAGTGGGCAGGGGGGGTCATGGGGTGTGGCATATCGACAGCTGATATGCGTTATTTCCTAACTCGCTCTCATCTGCAGTCCAGTTGGGGTGATTTGTGGACCTCAAAAATGTTCTCTGGCTGAGGAAGGAATTCATGCTTTCACTGCATGTTTGGATTGCAGTGAACGAGAAGGGGAGGGCTGAGTGGGGGGGTATAGTGGGTCATGTTACTAGCAAGTCCCCAGAGTCCATATGGATTGCAGAGTGTGAAAGCCTTTAAACAGTGCTGTTTTTGTGTTGTGGTTTTTTTTTTTAAACAGGAATAGATGAGCGATTATGTAATGCAAAGATAATAGCTCTGTGGGCAGCTGTGTAATCAAGCACCGCGAGGCTCTCTCTCGCTTAATTGTATTTTTTGTTAATATTTCCCGCTGTAATTAAAACAAAAATGAACAGGTTGTGCACAAGGCGTACCCCTTATGCAGCATTTGAGCGATCTCAATGAAGGATTCAGGAGGGCATCCGGCAGTAGTTGCGATCTGTGACCTAGATGTAATAAGTATCTCACCCCAAGGGGTGAGCGTAGGAGTTATTTTCGTAGCCTTTGACATAGCCGGCGTGACTCGACCAAACCCGCTTCCCCAGCGTAGTCGATGATCGCCGTTTAACTCCCGATACGTCACCAGAACCAGCCGTCACCAGAACCAGCCGTTTTTTTTATGTATTGCAGTTGATATATTGCCATTTATTTCTTTCCCTCACAATGGCTATTTTAAAGTCAATTTCCTTTCCAAAAAGGAAAAAAAAGAGATTCATTCATTTGGCACAATGATGAACTCCACATTTGCTGGCCCGGAGTGAATGAAAGTAATGCTGTAGCTGGGTGGGGGTAGATTTCAGAGATCAAGAAGAGCAGGAAATTCCTAAAAGATGGCCATGCCGCGTTTGTGCTGCAGGGGAGCACAGTACACAGCATGAATAATATCGGTTATGATTCGGCATCATTCATTAAGATTAGTTGGGTTCTGTCTGCAGACGGTATAGTTTTGAGACACTAGGTGTGTAGATCTTATGATACGTGCCGTATCATAGCAGTGTTTTATTTTAAAGACATACTTTCAGGTGCTGAATCATACACAACAAAGCATTCCCATATAATGTGATTTTTGACAAAGATATTAGAGAGAAGCCTATAATTCTAAGCTCTCGAGACTCTTGACATTTGGTAGCAACTGAAATATGGTGTTGTGAGAACTTGATTCTCTGAAATGAGTGCACTGTGCTATACAGGTATTCCTCTGTGTCTTTGCTTTGTTAACCCCTAAATTAAAGATGGTTTTTTAGGTACAGTGCGGTAGTGTTGACGTCACAGGAGATTTAACCAGGGTGACTTGGGGAAAAGTCTCTTAGTGTAGCATGGAATTGTGTGAATAATGATTAAATGTTGCTGAATATTACTGTGGCACTCAGCTAAAATGTTGTTATTTTGTGTTTGCAATGCAGTACTTTCTTAATGAGTCAAAGTTGAGTATAAAGCATCATGGCAGTTAGATTGAATACCCCCCCCCCCTTTCCCAGAATGGAGATGAGGTTCCAGGGCTGTGTCTCCTTTGAGTTCAGAAATAAGGGGTCAGGAGGAACTCGTAAAAGTTTATTTAATAAGTGGTTCTCCAGAGAAGGAAAATGGCCATCTCTCCCTCTTCTCGTCTTTTGGAGTTTTTGAGTTAATTGACATTTCCAGCTGAACCGTGTGACCTTCCCAATTGCACCCTAAAGCGTGTTAATTGAGTTCATCTAGAGAGAGAGAAAGGGCTTGCATGGGCCCAGGGCAGGAGCCTGGTGTGTATTAACCCCAAACTGACCTACAGAGTCTCAAGGACCCAGGTACAGACCATAACTTCCACAGGACAGGCGTTCTGCACTAATATTAGCCTGATCCCATATCACTCTATCCAAGTCCTGCAGTGTCTTGTAGTTAACGAGGACTTAGGGCTTGATTTACTAAGATGTTTAGTGTGTGCAAAACCTTTTAGCACATGCAAAAGTAAGAACATGACCATTTATTGGTCATGGTATTTGTTTTGCCCGAATCATTGGTTTTTGTTATTAGTTTTGCATGTACTAAAAGGTTTTGCACACGCTAAAGGTTTTAGTTAATCAGGCCCTTAGAGCGGTTTATAAGATTCATCGCTGGTTCAATGGACTTTGCATTACGAAGTGCATTTGGTATTTAAGATTTAGTTCTTCACAAATTTGCTTCTTCTTCCAATTCAGTGGGCCACATTTTTTGTGTTACTTGAATAAGAATCTCAAGTAAGATTGTGCACCCATGATTGAAACCAGGATTTATGGCCAATGAATGAAATGCACTTGTGAAATGCACATCTCACATGTGTCAGATGTTGCACAGCTATATGCTTGAATGTATTGCAGGTCTGTTGTCTTGCAGTAAATCTCAGTGTGCAAAGTTATTTTCAATCGTATAGCACATACATATCGTACAGAAAATATGCAGTATATATCCACAAGATGTGTGTGTGTGTTTAATTCATGATTCCTTTTGCAAGACAAGCTGTTCTTCCCGTTGTGATATTATGGTAAAATAGTAGGCTATAATTAAATTACTTTGGCAATTAACACGTGCCAATACGAAAAAAGCACATGAACTTCAACCTGAGCAGCGTGTGGAGCTAGGGAAAGATAACGGCCCATTATTGCTGAGAAAATGTGGAGAATGTGGAGATAAACCTGTATCGAGCGGCTCGTAATTTCACTATCGCTTCTCCTGATCTTCCTGGGGTTGGGTGTGCAAGCTGGCCTCCGAGTTTCTGTTGGTCCTCAGGGGCTGAGATATGAGCCAGACAAATCCTCCGCCGTGCCCCAAATGTCTTTTCTTTTTTTCTTTGTTTGGTCGCAAGCAGCCTGCAGACCGGGGCAGTTGTGTAACGTGATCTATCGCCCCAGCGCCCTCCTCTCCGTATCTCTCCCGACTTTGACTGCTGATCAAAGCGCTGGCACCGGCACGCTTCCCAGAGCAGCGCAGGCTCAGGGCCGTGATACCGACAATCACAACGAATATAACCCCCACGATTCATGCGCCTCTCCGCCTTTTCGCGCGCTCAGACGCGAGCCGCCGTCCCTGATTGCCGGCGGGCCCGGGGGCGCTGACGACGCCATCGCGTTTCGCCCTCGGGCAGAGGGCTTGCGGACAGGCGTTCTCGGTGCTCTCCGACCCCCCCCCGTCTCCGCGGTGTGTTCTGGAAACACCTGGGGTTTCAATTTGAGATGGCCTGGAATCTCCATGCGCCGGCGGTCGTCGCAAATCACACACAGCATTCCCCCTGCCAGACTGGGTTTATGTGGGTGCACGGGAGTGGGGTGCCGGTGAGGGGGAATGGGTACAGAGTACAGACGCTTGATAGTGTAGATTTATGTTCCCATCGGGCCCAAATGGTTTCTGTGTTATTGAAAAAGCAGATGCCCGGAGTGAATTGAGTTCAGATACGGGGAGCTTATAGTACACCACTAACACCTGCAGCGGCTCTCTCCTGCCCCTAGTGGAGATAGGAAGATTTTTACTTCACTGTGAGAAGTGGCCCTGCCAAAGGGCAGATTTAATCTTTGACCCATTCACCATTTAACACAAAAATGGAGCCTGACCTAAAGGTGAATAAATTACACTCAAGTTTTTTTTTCCTCATAAAAGCAGGCCACCAATACTCTCAGGACCATGTGATTAATACTAATGTGGAGAGAGAAGGTCAAAGTTTATCGTATTTCCAGATGGCCTTTTTTTCTGAAACTGACATGGTTATTTTTGGACACAACTCTCTGTAAGTTATGTCCATTATTTTTCTTTCGCTTGTAAGTTCCACTCGCAGCTCGTAAACGTTGCGTGGCTGGTTATTGCCCAAGTCTCGCTCCTTCTTCAGGATAAGCTGTCAATCCAGAGGAGCAACTGGGGCCATGACGTAGCCGCGAAGCCCTGAAAAAAAAAAAAAAAAGAAAATGTAAGAAACCTACGAAGAACACCTGGTGTCTCGGGTGAGCCGGTAATCACACCTGCGAGGGCTGCGTGTGGGGCTCCTGTTTGCATCTGTTAAATATTTCACTTTTTCTCCCCTACCTCTTTGTTCCCCTCCTCCTCCTCCTCCTCCTCCACCCCCCTTCTCTCTTTCCTTATTTTTTCTGCTTGAAAGGACTTAATTGGCATGACATAACCGCATGTTACCAAAGCAAAGGCGACAAACAGCAACAACACAGTGTTCATTCCATCCTCCTTAGCGAATCCTGGCCTCGTACGGGGCGCTCTCGTTATCTCCTCCTAAAAAGCGCGGCGTCTGTCGGATTACAGGGTGCTGCTCAATCCCAGGTGTCCCGGAACACAAGTGGGCTCGGTTCATAGAAGGGCTCAGATGTTGGCGGGATGCCAGGGGCCAACCTGGTTGAAGTTTAAGGAGAGAAAAAAAAAAGCGAAAGAAGAAAATATTAAGAGTCGGGCGTAGTAACACGCTCTCGGTTTTACCTGGCTGGCACTGCCATACCCTCTGGGAAACCCTAAAACTATCAAGATACTGCAATCCATCATCGAGAGGTGGGTCCCGACAGCTCATTTTAAGTGGAGCAGCTGTGATATATTATTCTCTGATCATCCTTGCAAGTTCTGCAAAAAACAAAAAAAAATGTAATGAGTAAATTAAAAAACAGATGCCAGATGACATGATGCTGTTTTACACTGGCTACGGACACCCGTTATATCCACACCAATGGAACTGCTCCTACTGGCTCACAGTCACACCATTGACCACTACCAGCCAATCCCACAAGCCCCAGTCTCTAATGTGACATCATCGCCGTGAGATCATTGAGAAAATAAACAGACTTCAGCACCTGGGGTGCATCCCAATACTCGAAAAATGCATCCTCCTTTGCTCCACTACCACCTCCTCTCCTCTGTGCCCCGGAAACCGATCTTTGTGTTTTAATTTAATGTTGCTGATTACATATTAATTACGTATTAATGGTTACATATGAATTAATATCTCGATGCAAGCCACAATGTCAGGCACATTGTATGCTGTACATGCAAATACTTGTACTTTAAATTTACAGGCCATTTTGCATACTTCTGGGTAGGAGACGAGTGGAGGAAAGGAGGTGAGGAGTGAATATTATTATTTACAATCGAACACAGCAGCTTTTGTGGGAAGAAAAAATACATAAATAGTGAAATGATACTCTATAAAATATCGATGAAAATTACAAATAAGAAAATAAACAAAACTCAACCCATGGCATCATTTAGCTGTCATTCAGAAGAATACATTTTCATACAGCATACATGCATTTGGTAGGGGTTATTGTTAAATTACTTCAATCAAGCAGGGCGGAGGATACGCAGATGAATTCACGTGAACCCCATTCTCATAAGCAGATGGCAGATGGAGATGTGCGACTGGCTGAGACCACATTTCCAAGAACAGGCCTAGTGATGAACGCAACTGTGCAGGTATTTTCCCCCCATTGAATAGGCCTAGGCGTTGTCTACTCAATCAGCCCATTGGATCAGGGAGGGGGGGGGGGGCGTTGAGATTTCAGCCACAGTACAGGCTAGGGGTCATGAACTGTGGTCTGGTCTATCCACAACTACAGTATTTAGTTGACACACTAGTAACGCCTTACCGATACCTTAAGTGGACATTGAAAGAGTAGGTTATTCTGTGTCAGGTCGGCCAAAGCTTTTCTATGTATTGTTTGCATACATTTGTTTAATTATTCTTTGGTAAAATGGAGGATAGATATTAAACAATCAAGTTAGATTATTCTTGACTTCAATGAGCTAATTATGGATCAAACTCAATGATGGATTTTAGAAACCATTTTGAACACATGAAAGTCCCCCCTATATATAATGCACAAGTGCGAAAATGTTTCTCTGCCTCCCCTTAATTAAATCCATTTTGTGGAGGTTATAATAATGATAATTGGTTACAAGGATTATGGGTTGTAATCATTTGCTTTATCAAGGCCTTGTTTGTTTGATCTTGATCTGATGTCATATTTAAATTGCTTTTAATATGCTCATAAAAGTAATTTGGGATTAGTCTGTTATTTAACAATATAGGTGGCAGGAGATGACTAAGTCTCCTCAGTGAAAGGTAGCCATGATGGCGCCATCTCTGGGGACCCGAGCACCTTTACACACTGCCAGATGAGCCAAGATGGCTTCACAGGTGATGATTTTTAGGCAACAGTGAGGTTCTTTTCATGCCATTTTTTCAGGCAAACTGTTACGTCTTTGCACGTGATTGCCCTCCGTCTGCCCCTCTACCATAACATGTTAAGCCATTGTTTATGTAGTTTTGTTGAGTTTTGTTTTAATTAGTTGTTTTGACTGTTGCCTGTCGCAAGCTCCCGCTCTAATGAGCTCCTGAAAGCATGCATGCGGTCAATGGAGGAATGTGTTCTATGCCCCAGTGATGTTTTTTTTTGGGGGGGGGGGGGGGGGGGGAGCGAATGTGGTGGAGAGGGAAGGAGCTTAAGCTTCGAACATGTAGTATAAATTTCCAGACCTTCCTTTGGGTTCAACATCAAGACTGTTCCACGGGAGGTGATGATGGCCGAGGTAAACTCCAGCAAACTTCCTGCTTCTGGAAATCTGCTTAAACCTGTGAAAGAGGGGCGGGGGGAGGGGGGTGGGGGGGTGCTGGCATGAGCTACATCTTTCTGGTCTCCCTCTTCCGAGAAATGACGAGATAACGTAGTCAGAGGTCTAGGGTGTGTGGGGCTCCTGTCCTTTTGGGCCCTGAGGCTGCGGGCCATCACAAAAGCACTCCTTTTTGAAGCAGTTTAGAGGCTGATGTCTGCTGCCTGCCTCTACCTCGTCCCCACTCATGC